>JXSR01S025091.1:29362-41067 GCA_000969725.1 Ophiothrix spiculata
ATAAATGTTTTAAAAATAGAGATAAAAATCCTTTCGCCATTCAAGTTTTACCAGTTCAGAAATTTCAAACTCGATTTTCTCAGTACTACAGTTTTCTGAATCAGCCTGATGCCTTTTACCAATTTGTGGATGTAACTATGCAATCCATCATCCAATAACCAAAAGCAAGGCATCATTTTAAAGCTTAAAATATAATCTTTCAGATGAGACCAAAAAATCAATTCTTATTTTGGGACCCTTAAGGTACCTTTCGATATGATGGGTCACATATGTAATCGTCTATTTCAAACGAGCCGTAAATGCATCCTCTTGCCATTTTCATTTTTTTACATTTTTGCAAATGCCATGAAATAAGTATTAAAATGACACCTCAATGAACTTCACTTGATTTCCCGGAGTCAAATTATGGTCCGTCAAAGGTTGTCAGGGAGTAAAATAACTGAGATAAGCACTTTCAAAGATCAGTTAGCTGTATATTTTCTGTTGATTGCTCTCAAAATATACAGATATATATCATATTATTGAAATGAAACTTTGCTGTTATTTTGAAGTAAGGACAAGGATTGTGAATCTGCAAAAAAACAATTTCGGCAAATTACGACCTTGACGTGTATTTTCACCTGTAGCGCAAATTGAAGTTTGCTGCATTTGCGGCTCGTTTGAAATGGCCAGTCACATATACAATATAATGGTCACAAAGATTTTTAAAGTCAAGTTTTGTCCAAATTGTAACCAACCCAACATAATCAGCCCCCCCCCTCCCCTGGAAAGTTGATCAATTGACTTGCCTATATCTGTCAGAAACAAAATGCGCTGCTCCCTGAGATTTTTCAAGTGGAGTATTTCATGTCATCGACATGTTAAAATGGATTTCAGATTTGTTTGATATCAAAATAACGCATACTACTCCTCATCCATTGTGACATTTCCATTTGAAGTCTGCGCTCCATTTGTGTTCCTTTTGGATTACATGTTAAAGATATGTTCAGTGTGTCTACTTGTGTGAATCTTGGATGATTTCAGAGAAGCTTTTATGATTTGTTTGTGTTGATAATCATGTAAATTTCTTGATGGGAAATCATGATAAATTACATTGATATGAAATCTAAAGCCCAATCTTTAAGTTTTTACAAGGTACTAGATAATTGATGCCACAAGCCTCCGTTGTTACATTAAAGGTACATAGTCCGATTTTTCAAATTTAAATTTTCACTGTCATATGAAAGATTACCACTTCAGATGTTTCAATTTCAAATTTCAGTTAATTTGGAACAACCGTTTTGATTTTAAGAGCAATTTTGTGTTTTCCACTTGCCTATACTTTACTGTGTGAGGAATTTTATGGATAACATTATTTAACACATTTTCACTTATATCTCTGAAACGCAACACGTTTCAGCTGTAAAATTTCATATGGGTAATTAGAAAAATATGAGGAATATATTTGTACCAAAATCTCGGAAAGTTTGAAAAAATGTGGACCCAATCGGACAGGGCTAGTTTAATTCCAGGTCCTTTTTTAATCATAACAGAGGTTTGGTGATAAAAAGATTCAAATTAATCAAAATTAAAGTGTGTGTGAACAGTCGCAAGTCGAGGTACTTATCTAATCTAATCTGGAATCATTTTTAAAATCAAAAATAGAATAAGACTTAACGATTTTTTGATCGTGGTATATGATAATGATTATTGAAAGTTATAATTTAAGGTTTGATGTTTGCACAAAGTCCTATTCCACATAGCTGTCAAGTTAGCTCAAAAGGTTAGGTGCTCGCTTGCGGTGCGGAAGGTACCGAGTTCGAACCCCGCTGGTGCCAAAAGTTGAGTGTGCTTGAAATTCCCTTGGACAAGGAACTAACTGGTAATTGTCTCGTGGAAACCTGTACAAAACTCGGGGAAATAAAAGAAAGAATTTGAAAACTCAAAAAATAATAGAATTAATCAGGATACACTAAACAAACAGTTGAATTTCATAGGCCGCATACAGAAAAATAACAGTCAAATTCAAAAAAATAAAGAGCAAAATGAGAGAGATGTCATTAATCCCCACATGAAAATGTCAGCTATTGAGGTTTATTTGAATGGAATACGAGTGAGCATCATATAAGGCCAAGTAAAAAAATAAACATGTTTCTCGTCCCCTCCCGCATTGTTTTTTAAGGATTTTGAAAAATAATTTTTAATTTTTGTATTTCATGCATAACTTATTTGTAAAAAGTGTTTGGAAAGTTTTAGTCTGTGTATTATATTTGCTTCTGTTCAATAAGCATTTTAAAGCATATTTTATTTTGATCAACCCTCCAGTATGTCCAAAACTCAAAAATAGAAAGTCCTCTTCCAATAACATATCTGGTATCGAAAAAGTTCGGGGAGATTTGGCCATTTATGGGCGATTTTGCATTTTTATTGAAATAAAAAATAGAAAATAAAAAGTACCTCTTCCTCCTTTTTTTCAAAAACCCGGACGAGAAACATGTTTTATTTTTTACTTGGCCTAAGAGTTGGCTGTCACACACTGAATTAATGTATTGCTAGCATTCTGAGCGAGGTAATACTTAAGGGTATTTTGTAAAATTGTAAGATTTTTTAGTACATTTTTGTGAATTTCATAGCATGAATGAAAAAATGGTTTGAAAATGGCTGTGATATGTTACATATCTTGTACGGGATAGAAATTTTGTTGGAATCCTGGGGTTAAAATGCAAAATAACTTGATATATTTCATGATTCTCAACAAGAATGAAACATTAGTCTGAAAATGGCAGTGGTGTGTTTTTCATCCTTTTTCAAGTGTGAGGGAAGGGGGAGATATTCTACTAAATTTTTTTTTAAAAATCAAGATACATTGAATATTTCATATTTCTCAACATGAAGGAAGCATTTTATAATGGCAGTGGTGTGTTATGTATTTATTTCAGGCTGAGGTTGGAATTTTGTTAAAATGCAAGATTCCAAACATGCACCATTGAAAATGGCAGCAGTGTGTTCCAGGTCTTATATTGGGAACTTTTCTTAAATAAAAGATTGCTTGATATATTTCATGATTCTCAACATGAATGAAACATTTAGTTTGACAATGACAGTGGTGTGTTTTTTTGTAGTTTACAGAAGTGTGAAGGAGCATTCTGTATGCAAAATTTGGTTGGAAAATGTTAATGCAGGTGATGGTATTGTTAGAAACCAAATGTGACTGCCCACCTCAAACGAGCTGTAAAAACAGCAAACTTCATTTAGCTATGGTTCAAAATACATGTCAAGGTCGCAATTTGCCGAAATTGATTTTTGACAGATTTACAACCATTGCGCATACTTTAAAACACCAGCAAAGTTTCGTTTCAAGAAAATGATCGGAAATATGAAATACATCTGCTTTTTTTAGGACAATTGACAGAAAATATAGGGCCTGCTGATCTGTGAACATGTTTATCTCATTTATACGTTTTACTCCCTGACAACCTTTGACAGACCATAACTTGACTTCTGGAAATCATGTGAAGTTCATTCAGGTGTCATTTTAATCCTTATAGCATGGTCTTTGCAAATATTTAGAAAAGTGACATTGGCAAAAGGCTGCATTTATGGCTCGTTTGGACAGTCTCAAATTCTCAGTTTATTTCATGTATCTGAACATGCTGAACTTAAAAACATTACTTAGAAAATAGGAATGATGCTAGGACCTTTTCCATTATACATAAATATTGAATTGAATTCCTTTCCAGTGCTTTAAGATCTAGAGAGTGGTTTTTGCTTGCTGTGTATGAAGTCAATTTATTATTATTGTTATTTAAGAAATTATTTTTCTAATTTTATTTATTTACATACCTTATACATCCATCAAAAGCATTAATCCGATTAGAGCGATAAGTTTCAACAAATAACAATTCTTTATAATATTTGAAACTTATACTAGAACCTCATCCTTTTCGTCAAAGTCTCACAAAATTACATTAATCACTGTCATTACTAGGGGACATCACTAGTTCACCCAAAGATTTCAATCAGGCTATTGAACTTAGTCCTTGGGGATCAGCTTAACATGGATTACATGAAGTCTGCCTGCAGCTTGAGTCCCATCAGACTCCCTAGCGACGCGATAGCAGAGAATTACCGCGATAATTCTCATAATTATCAACGTGATTTGTAAGGAATCTGGCAACAGATGAAAACGAGTGATGTAGCAAAATACTATCAAATGAGGCAGAAGCGGGAAGCTAAATCTAGATCTGTCGATATGATATGGTTGTTAGCGAGGAAAAGCGAGTGACTTTCATGAAAATTATAAGGTTCTAAAAATAGTAAAAGCTTTCTCAAATTAAATGCCAGTTTTTTTGATAAAAAATGTAAAAACTAGTTCAAATTAATTTGGTTTATAGATAGGTAATGAGCTTTGTAAAATTTAGATGAAACTGATACAATATTTACCTGATTATTGTACCTCAATCAAATTTATGCTTACATGTAGCGTGTAATTTCATTAGTGATGTTGTTAATTCTGACAAGCAGTATACTCACTAAGGTAGTTGAGCTTGTACCAATGCAAACAATTTTGACAAAGAGGGAGAGGGGCTTAGATACCAAAATCATGAGCTGAGGCTGAAAATTGACCAAATAAAGCAAGGAAAAGAATCTTTTTTACACATTTTTAGAAACCTGCTGCGCCAATTTCCCCGATCCTGTGCCAATTGCGCACCATACGGCCTTAGCAGGAACACTGCTGACAAGAAAGAAAAAGTAAAAGGGTTTTTTTTGGTGCACATCAAGCATATACATATGCTTGATGCTGCTGTGTATTTATTTGCTGCAAAGCTAAGTCTATACTCCACATAAAAAGCAAACAGTTGCACCTTGGACCCTGGCTTATAGTAGATTTACTGACTTAATAAATCCAGTATCGCTAGTTAATACTTGTATCAGTTCGGCAGAACTCACAATTCGGATACGTATATCTGAATTTAGAAATTCTGATACCCGTATCCAAATTTGGATTAATAACAGCTGAAACGGGAAATCGGGTGAAATTAATATTCAGCTTCGCCGCGCACCATACCGGTATGTATAAAAGTCAAAAACATTTTTATCATTTGTCATCTTAATTCTAAGAAAGTTTTGGCCAAATTATTTTGCATGTTTTGAAGCTGTCCCGCTGGAATTGCACAGATGGAAATGACATTTCCACAGATAAATTTATAATAAATGCAAGAAAGATGTTCTACATGTATTTGCCAGCTTGCGCTATCGATTTGTTTCCTGCACCACGACAGGTGTATTAGAATTTAGATACGTATCCGAATTGTGAGTTCCACCGAACTGATATAGGTTCATCGGGTTTGTAGCCTAATAAATGAGTGAGTAAATTTTTCAAACCAGTATAATGGTAAGCTAGATGTAAAATAACTCACAAGAGCTGACTTTTGATCTGTCTTGTTCATGCTATAGTCACATAGGCCTTAAAGTACCGGTCACCGACTGGTGTCCGCAAATCGAAGGAAGCGCAACATCAAACATCAGCCTGACATCAATGAATGCTTGTGTTGCCCGGTCGGTCGCCGGTTGTTATTAAGCTATAACTGAAGACATCAATAACAAGCCGCAAGGTTTTAACTCAGAGTTAAATTCTTCCAGGACACTTTTGACATCTCTACGGCTTGTGGACACCGTCCGGTCTCCACACGGACACCGTTCGGTCACCGACTAACTGACTGTCTGGTATGATACCATAAACACATCATCACCTTGTTGCAAGGCTATAGGACCAGGGGTCATTTCACTAAACAATAACGATGCATAATATCTACAAAGAGTTTTGGCTCATAGCTAGACTGGATCTCACAAAGACGTAAAACCACTTTTTAAGTGTACCACACTTCGTAGTAATATGAATTTGACACGGGTAAAATTCAAATCCTTGGCAATGTTAAAAGGATTAAGATGTTGTCGCAAGTTATCAATGGGTTTGGTCTTATGGTGCGTTCAAATATAGGGCTTAATTTATGGACAAATCAGAGATCAGGATTTCATTAAGTGACATTAGTTTGTATGTTTCAAATATAATATACACAACTGGATTTGAATTTCATTTGTAGTTGTAAAAGTCGCAGCAATCAGTATGAAAGATGACCTGTGAAGTTTACAACTGGCTACTTAAAATTCATAATTGATGGCTTTAATAATCAGTCGCATCAATCAACATGAAAATTTTATGATGCTTAGTGATGACCACAGGCACTGGGGTAAAACCAGGCGATGATTGATTCGTTTAATTACCTTAAGCATGATATGGGGTGAGATTACAATTCACAATGGAAATGATTATGTAACTTTCTTGTAATGGTAACTGAATCATGTAAAGTTATTATGCCATCATTATATGCGTGTACTTCTCAGACCCCGGGTGGCCGCTCAAAGAAAAAAGTGGCACGCATGCTCGTCAGAGCCCCTCAAAATTGGACCCTAATGTCAAAATCATGTACAGCAAATTTCAACCCTTAATGTCGTAAAATTGTCAAAATTATCCCCCTAAATGTCGTAATACACTAAAATTGACCCTAAATGTCCTAATGGACATTTATCCCATTAATGGCATAACACGCTGAAATGGACCATCAACGGCGTAGCATTCTATTTTATGCCATAAAAAACATGAATATTATAAAACATTGGAAGTCTTTTTCTTTAGTTTTCTTTGAATATTAGAATAGTTGGCGAAAAAGTGACCCTAAAGTCGAAGATGTCGTAAAAAGAAGACCCTTAACGTCGAAAGTTACCCTGAAAAGGCACCCCTTTTCCTAAAGACGTCGACGACGCCAATGGGCCAAAATCCAACCCTTTTTCGACGTTTTTTCTGACGTACATTGTACCACTTTTTTCTTCGAGGGCCCCCAGGTTCTCAGACATCGGGAGGTTTTTAAGAATATTCTCCAATGCGTAACAGTGATCACAAAGCTTTGGAGATGAATTGCCTTGTTTGCCATTGGCTCATTATATTCAGAAAAGATTTGAATAATTGTTTGCCTATCCGTTCCCTTGATCGCCCCTCCCATGGACCCAGCCCAGGCTGCGCGCACAGATTGGGTTCATTGTTACAATTTGAAAAATACGGACTAATTTACTTCACCGTATTGGTTTATGTGCGTGATACCCTGGTCACATAACCTTGCGGCAAGATTACGATGTGTTTACAGCGTCATACTAGATAGAAATTCAGCGGTCAACAAAGGAACATCGGTCGGTGACCGGAGGGTGTATGTGCGGAGACCAGGAGGTGTCTTGTCACTGGACGGCGAGTGGTGGTTATGTGATCATAGCATTAATCGGCTGCTTAATTTGTATTTCAAGGTATATGGAGTATAGTGTCATGTGAAGACTGTCAGGTCATCAAGATGTTGTTTTCTATCTTCCATAAAGTTCATTCCTCTTGGGTAGAGTATAGTTGAACTGAGTGCAGTGCAAACGTGGCGAAAGGGAACACATCTTAAGTTGCTCGTGAAAATATATACAGGTGCTTATAAACGTGCGAGTAAAAAAGACCATACATGAAATTAAGGTCGTAGTGTCAGAGGACGCAGTTAACAGATGACACTATGTTGACTGGAAGCTGGTTCCACAATGAAACAACACTCGGAAAGAAAGTCTGCTGGTATGCTATGATCCTGCAATGTTGTTGGCGGAATTGCATGGAGTGACCCCTTGTGTGACCAGTTGATGGAAAGAAGAGTGGATGCCCTGGTGGTATAGCGACAAGCCTGTGAACGATGTGGAATAACATGATGACTTTGTTGTGGGAACGTCTCTGACAGAGAGTATTCCATTGGAGATCACGTAGCATTGTGGTGATGCTTTGACTCTGAACGAATCGAGCCATTCCCTCTTCAACATATTAACACGGCTCACAAGATCCTTAGTTTGGGGATCTCAAACAGTAGACCCATACTCAAGTGTAGGCCGGACGTAGTGTTTTAAAATTTGATTATGTTTTAAAATTATTTCACAAAATACTCATGATGCTTTTTCTTTTTGATTATTTTCCATATCTGGCATTGGATGGATTTAAATATCTACTTGTGATTCCGTAAACAGGTAAGTTTTGATAGTATTAACAGATATTCTTAAATTTTGATTAATACGTGTGTGTAGCTGTTTGCCATCCTGAATATGTGCCATTCTGGAACATTTTGACTTCATTACAATCTTTGAGGAACCATAACTTGACTTCTGGAAGCCAAGTGAAGTTCAATGAGGTGTCATTTTAATCATTATAGTATGGCCTTTGCAAATGTTTGAAAAAGGGAAAATGGCAAGAGGCTGCATTTATGGCTGGTTTGAGATGAACAAATATTGTTTGGGGAAGTTTCTTTTAAAAAGCACCATTTAGGAGTGCAAAATTTGCAAGATTTTCCCTATGATTTAGGGGTCAAAAGAGGTGGATGGATTCAGGCAAATCTCTCTCTCTCTCTCTCTCTCTTTTTTTTTTTTTTTTTTTGAGGGGGGGGGGTACTTTTCTCTTGAGATGCGATAAAACTTGAAAGGTTAAAATACACATCTAATATGGTCCGTCCCTTTAATATCAAATTAGAATTTACCACACAATTACGCGCTGCTTAAAACTATCAAAAATCAGGAGGGTTATATAAGATACCAATCTTACTGTAATGCTTGTATTCATAATAGGAAATCTTCCAATCTCCAAATCTCATTATTTATCCAATACATTTTGTAGTGTGAAATGTAGAACATGTTATCTTTCAATTACGATTGCATTAAATGAATCTAGAAGGGGGGATTCACGTATTGACATGGTGTGCATATACATACATACATTCATGCACCAGAATTCTGTGTGATTGTGCAAAAGCATAGCAATTAATGATTTATTCATTTATTTATTTATTTATTTATTTTTTTTTTTTTGGGGGGGGGGTTCATTACACCTTTTGAGATCCATCACAGATTTTAGTGGTTTTCCCAACACTAGCTCCAATAAATAAACTGGAATTCATCTTTATGCTAAATCTTGCCCAGATCCCTCTCGACCATTCCATCATTGACCAACCTGCCCTCTGTCTAAATTTTTTTTTTTTTTTTTTTTTGCTTGAAGTCAAAGAGTTTTATTTTCCGTGGAATCGGCCTCTGCGAATATTGTTGCGGTATCTAGCTAATTAAATAATTCTTTTTTTGCAAAATTTTTCTGGGACAATGGAGCACACAACAAGGGCATATGTAACAGGGGATACAGGACCTAAAAGTACCATCAGGGAATAGAAAGATTTGGAAGCGACAGAAGCTTTCAAAAGTTGGATCACCTATGGGCGCCGCCATCTTTGATTTAGCGCGTATTGCGTCCGCGTCTCTCAGAGAGTGCTTTGCGTTACGCGCGCAGTAGAGGCGTCGCCCTTTTTCCCATATACGGAAGAAGCAGGCGTGGCATATACGAGGGCAAAACATGTATGGCAAATATCAGCTTTTTAAAAAGTGTTGAAAAAATAAAGGATATTTTTTTATTTATTTACATTTTGATGACAGAGATGTGAAATTATTATGCAATAAACTTGAATGGTTATAATCATCTTTGGTCATATTCACGGCGAAGTTTGCCAATGCTTTTTTATCCCCGGCACTTCGATCTCGATGCAGAGTCACGAGAGTAAGCTTACTGAGTTTTTACTCGATCAGTTTTCCCTCCGTATTTTTATCAGTTTTAATTAATAAAACGTTGTATGATGACCATGAACATGAAGTGATGCTGAAATTAAAACTCATTCATATAAGTGGCGGGGTCATTATGCTCCTTGATCATGGTTCATGATGTTGTTATTACTTTATTATTTTTCGAAATTCGAGTAGCCTATTTCATTTGACTTCCCAACTTAGTTTTTTAGATCTATTGACACAAAGGTAAACAAACAATATCGGACTATTCGCTATTAATGCCAATGGATATGACTTTTTACAGTGGTAGGAAATGATTCAGCATAGAATATAAAAAAATTGAAAAAAACAAACCAAACCCAAGCCTTACCCTAGGCTTTGAAGCTTCAAAGTCTGGGCTATAGACTACCTTTTCCAAGGTTCTACGTGGCTAACCTGGGACTAGTACCAGTGACTAACAGTGCAGCCCATTTCAAAAATGTGGAGATTTTGACTTGTAATATTTCCCTCATTTTTAATTAAAATTTTCTTGTTCCTTCATGTATCTATTTTTCATCATTGACATTGTGGCTGCTATGTAGTATTCTTGATCTTGTTTGCATTTTCTTTATGTAGGCCTATGTAATATTATTATCTATGTATATATTTTGATAATGTGAAATTATAATCTGTGAGTATCATTATTTTTTCAATGATTTTTCTTTGTGTGTGATTCTTTTAAATGATTTTGTTGATTGTTGTAAAAAATATAACAAATCACCTTAACACCCAAGCTTGTGTTTTGGTGCAAAGATACAAAATCAGTGGAACCTATAAAAAACTTTAAATGTGTACACACTCAAATCAAATAATAAAAAAAAAACCAGCAACAACAACAACTAGAGCTCTGAAGCGCTCTGAACACGTCCCCTTCTTCTTCTGACTTGTGCGATTATGTGTACAACCTAGAATTTAAAAACCAATGCAAATTACACCATTTTTTGTACATGCAATTGTGAAAATGTCTAATGCATACGTGATAACTTAAAGAGTACGCACAGACCAAATAAAACACTTGCGCGTATACACGCACACACAAAAAAACCACTTGCCCGTATGTGCGTTATGTTTAAATCACTTGTAAAACCTAAAAAACAGTATACGGTACGCGCACACCCAATAAAACACTTGCCCCTACACGAGCACCCAAAAAAAAAACCTTGCGTATGTGCGTATTAACCTTTAAATCACTTGCGCAACCTAGAATTAAAAACCACTAAACCATACGTGCGCAAATACGCGCATCCCAAAAAACACTTGCATATATATGTGCGTAACCTTTAAATCACTTGCGCAACCTATAAAACCACTAACGCATACGCGCACACCAAAAAATACACTTGTGCGCACCCCCAAAAACACTTGCGCGTATGTACGTAACCTTTAAATCACTTGCGCAACCTAAAAAGCCAGTAACACATACTTGCGCACCCAATAAACACTTGCGCGTACACGCACACCCCAAAAACATTTGCGCGTAAATAAAAAACCACTAACATGTATGCGCGCACCAAAAAACACACTTGTGCGCACACGCGCACCCCCAAAAACACTTAGGCGTATGTGCGTAACCTTTAAATCACTTGTGCAACCTAAAAAACCACTAACACGACATACGCTCGCACCCAAAAAACCAAAAAAAAATCTTGACCAAAAGATAAGAAAAAAAATGTCGCCGCCTTTACACGCACAACGCTTAAGGAATAGCGCGTATTAAATACTGCGCGTCGATGGGCATCGATCAATGCATATCGTCAAGACTCTGAATGTACCATTAGGCGGCTAACAAAAACTTGACTCGACCCCAACTTCCATGCCCCCCCCCGCCCTGAAAATCAAATGGTGCGCCCCTCAGGTTCACTATTCCGAAAACGAAACAAGGTTCGCTAGTCCGAAAGCATATTTTCCTACACGTGAGTCCGAAAAGTTTGAAAAAAGGTGTGTCAGTCCGAAAATGAAATAAGATCCGCTAGTCCAAAATTTAGATACAAGGGTAACAGCACGCTAGTCAGAAGGTTTGC
>JXSR01S025091.1:63721-76781 GCA_000969725.1 Ophiothrix spiculata
AGACTGATTGCATGGCAGGCTGACCGCTCCTCCCGAAAAAAACCCTTTTTTTCGGGGTAGGTAGCAAAGTGGCTTTCTAGATTTCTGGACTTGTTAGTTATGTTTGTGTCACCCGAAAAAACAAGGGTTCTATTAATCGAACTAGTACAATACTGCGATTATAACCGCTACAATGACTGCTACTGATGTATGCTACATCCGGGAAGTTGAGTCAGAGTAAGAGATAAATCACCCGGATGCGTAGATGGCTCTATTTACTCATTTTTAAAAAGCTGAGAAAATAATTTCTTAACAGTTCGTAAACTTAGGAGTTGAAGAAATCTATTTTCACTAATGGGACCAGTATCAGCTGTTCAGTCACCACATGATTAACGTTCAAGTTTAGATATGTATGCATGACCAAAAACAGCTTATTATAGAAAAACAATGTGACTCATGCTCGCATATAAAACAAAACATTAATAAATGTAGCCATTAATTAATGTTTTTGTATGCAGTCACTTGTGGCACTGTTATTAACAAATTGAGCTTTTATTTTATTACCGGGAAAAAAGTACCATATGTGACCCGTCATATCGAAAGGTACCTTAAGGGTCCCAAAATAACAATTTATTTTTTGGTTTCATCTGAAAGATTATATTTAAAGCTTTAAAATGACACCTTACTTTTGGTTATTGAATGTTCGATTGCAAAGTTACATCCAAATTGGTTAAAAGCATCGGGCTGATTCAGAAAACTTAAGTTCTGAGAAAATCAAATTTAAAGTTTCTGTACTGGTAAAACTTGAATGGAGAAAGGATTTTTATCTCGTTTTTTGAAACATTTGTCTTGCGTCTTAAATATGGGAACCTGATTAATATGATAAAGAATACACTTCAAAGGTAACGTTTCTGATGAAATTAGAAATTTGACCTTGGACGTGATTTTTGACAATGCTCAGCTTCAATGGCCTGTATCTCGTAATTTACTATGCCGACCTTAAGGTACCTTTCGATATGTCGGATCACATATATAGATGAGAAATGTAATTAATAGCACTATTTGCTTCTTCATTGTTGTAGGGACATGCTAGAAGTAGAAATCCCCAAGTCTTAAAGCAATACTATAAGATTTTGATCAAAAATGATTTATAATAAAAACAATATAAAATTGAGGAATGTGACTATCTAAAAGCATTTTCAAATGTATATTGTGAAAAAATTGTTTTGCCACCAAAAAATGGATAAAAAGCACATGCATGCTTTCCTATACTTACACATATTGAATTAAATTCTGGATCCTGAATTTAATTCAACTAATGGCCATAACAGAAAAAGTAAGTGTCTTTGAGCCAAATCGTTTGGAGGGTATTCATATCTACAAAAAAAAAAAAAAAAACAATAAGCCCAAAAAATAAAAAGTCATGGGTGATAGGGGGTGCTTCATTTTTAAGACTTTATAGTATTGCTTTAATCACTGGGCATTGAGCATCATGGGTTCGAATCCAGTGGGTGGTGGTGTGTGTTGTGTCCTTGAGCAAGATACTTACCCTCATGTGTTCCTCTCAACCAAGTACAGGTGTCACATGGGTACCGGCATTTTTCAGTGCTGGGAAGATAAAAGACTGACGGTGAAGATATGGCAATCCATTCACTGCACATATAACAAAAACTGGAATCTGGCCCAGTCGTATGTGGAGTTGTAAAATTTGCTTTTTTTAGGTGAAAAGCATGTTTTTTTTTCTGTTATTGCAAATTATGATTTTGTGATCGGAGAAGTCTGCACTTTCATCAAATTCTTAGCCAGATCAGACTTCTTTTTGAACAGTTGTCTATCCTAATTATTAGTGATAAAATGATGTACTGCATGGGCTCAGAAATGTTCTTAATTAGGATTTTACGATTGTATTATACAGGGTTGTTATTCCAGAACAGTCACTTTTGGAATTATGAAATACGGTTTGTATGTGAAAAAATATGCTTATGTGATCTGTAGACGTCTTAATGTCTTAAGACTTTGCTACCCAGACCAAACCTAAGTACCTTACCCTCTTGAGAGGTTGTCTGACCTAATTGTGGGTGACAACATGTTAGTACAGGCCAAAACATAGTCGGCCTCCAAACAAAATTTTCGCTACCAAACATTCGGTCGTGACGTCAAAATGACGGTTGACTCCAAACAAAATAACTTCAACAGCGAGTTGAGACCAAATAAAATTTCGCGCTAGATTGCACATGTTATTGAATTGCCATATACATTGGACCAAATGTCTGTTACCTGTTCATACTTTAAATTCGATGGCAAATATTTGGTGACGTCACGGCCAAATGTTTGGGAGAAAAATTGTTACCTCGATCTGTATAAACATTGTGCATTTATTGTCAACTCTCCTATATCTTCAACACGGGCCGACAAACAATGCACCGTGACCTCACGCACACACTGTGTGTTGTAGGTATATGAGGATTTCTTTCTCACCTTGCCATTTCAAAACTACTTCATTAAATAAGTTCTTACTTTCGCAAAACTGTCAGGAATATATTCAACATTATTCATGTAGTTTTTCAAGCTATTTGTGGTTTTAATGGTGCGCGCTGCCTGTTATTTCTGACACATCATCTGAGCAGGCCATCGCTTATGTCTACGGAGATCGCCATGCTTAATTTCCCCCATCTGTACCGTACGATACCGCTATATTCATGAGGTTGTTTCTTGAAAACTATACAAGCTAGACACGTCTTACTTGCTGTCAATCAAGAATGATACCTCCTTATATGGCATGCCAAATCTTATTTCAATAGACCCTTCGGAAGGTACGCGACTGATGTCATATGTAAATCAGCTTCAAAACACTGATTAAACCAAGTTTGTGTTTGTCAGTCATTGCAATCATCGATTACACCAATTATCGATTGGTCCGGATGTTAAGTTTCTGAATGCCCCATTTGTCATGTGACATCGATCTATCGATATCGATCAATTAGGTTATAAATATATTGACAGGTTAACCACAGATGTATCTAGTTTTCCCTACTTTAACCAGTTAAACTCAATAAAGGTCGTCAGAATTTTGCCGTGGACGTAACTGCATAATGACTACATTAATAATGTTCTCAATCAGCTACAAATAGGATTTTAACATCATCTTACTCAAGATAATGTAAAATTATTTGTATTATTATCTTAATAGTATACCGTACCTCTAAAAGTCCATCGCATCCCGACCACGATCAAACTTGTGTACCCCTTGTCCCCATGAGTGGCATAACCAGAGGGGGGAAGCCCCCTGACGAAACCCTTGCCCCCCCCCCCCTTTCGCCCCCAAATGAAATTTGACTTTGTACATGGTTCTTTGAAGAACTCCTATTTTTGCTTCGTTCTCGCCCCCTGGAAACGTGTCTGCCCCGTCTCGCCCTCTCATTTCAAAAAGTCTAGTTACACCACTGCCATGAGTTTTCTGACCTAATTATATAAGTGACAAGATGATAGCAAGTCAATCTGTATAGACTCAATAATGTTCTCCATCAGCCAGGACTTTACCCTACCTCTATATACGGTAACTTAAACGGACAGACGTAGATTTCTATTCCAAGCAGTGTTCCTAAGGCCATGTGGAACGCCATTGGCCCAGGATCCAGATTCTTAAAATGCATTGACATATACTTTTTCTTACTTTTATTTAGCTAATTTTCAACCTCAGCTTATGACTTAGCTCAAGCACTTCTTCAAATTTGTCAAAATTGCTTGAATTAGTGCAAGCTGGAAACCATGTTCTTAATTCTTAAACTGAAATAGTGCCCGCGGGCCAAATCCGGCCCGCAAACTACTTTTATTTGGCCCTTTGATCACCTCTGGAATATATACATAAGTATTGAAAAAGGTCTTATACTTTGGCCTTCCAAGATGTTTTTTTGAACTGGCGTTTGTCCTTAATGGCCCGCCAACAAATTTATTTGAGAACTCCTGCACTAGGCCTTTGACAATGTTGGGTGCTCTATATGGTTTTACGATTCGTTGATGAAGCCTCTCTATATGAGCATTCTACTTGTTGTCAAGTCAGAAATGTTCTCCATCAACTTGTATTTTACCCTAGTTTTTCTTTCTATCATTTGAAGATGTCAGTGCATGCCTAGATAGATGCTAGTTGTATTGAGGCCCTGGGAAACAAATTAGGTGTTCTGGAAAAGGTAAAAATATTCTTTCCCCAAAAATCGTAGCCCTCCTTATCAAAGCTAATATTAGTTTCACGGGATGCTGCAGACGATCACATTTACTACAATAAATGTTGTTGTCATAAAAAACCATGTGACCGCATCTCGTTGTTGTACACATAATGCGAAAACTCCGTCAACCATAACGAGTGACCTTAATTCAATTAAGCTCCGCCTAGCCGAAAGCTACCTCAGCTAAGCGTACAGTATTTGAATGACACTTTCGTACAACAATCTCGTATGGTTTTTTTCATCTTGTGACCAGAAAGTAATGCGTCACGATTGTAAACAATTGCAAAAAGTGAGTCTGACCATATTATATTATATAATGATAAAATTATTGTAGTAAATGCAACCTCATAATATGTCTGACCCCAGCCTAAAAAATCAAAATAAAACTGCCACAATTAAATATCCTAGTCAATCAGGAGATTTTTCTGAAAGATATCACAGATCATGAAAGATTACTTGACAAAGTTATAACTGAAGAAATTTGAGCACGTTGCGGATAGAAAGCTTCCAAGAGATAAGCTTAAAAAGCTGTTTTTGAGAAATCAATCAATCAATCAGTGATACAAGTACTTGCATAACATGCATACCCCATGAAGGAGTCTATTCGTACAGGGGACCCACGGCTTTACGTGACTGTCCGACCACAGAGCAAGTAGAGTAAAGTTTCTAGCCCAAGGAAACAAGGAGACGAAAACCGCCCGGCCTGGGACTCGAACTTTATAGAGACTTTCAACATATTTTCACTATCGTTCTTTCTTTCATATGCCATATATCGTCCTACTGCTGGGCAAAGGCCTCTCCCAACTGATGCCAGCCATTTCTGTTCTGTGTATATCTTGACCATGCACAGGTACTGGTCTGGTTGACTAGCTCATCTCTCCACCTCAAACCAAGTCTGTTTTCACTATCATATACCGCTATTATATTTGTCTGCCTTACTGAAATCTAGCAAATTCACACAGAATATCATGATATAATTTAGGGTGACGAGTACCTCAACTCATCAGGCACTCAATCACCTATTAAGCATCGCAGCCAGCCAGGTTCAATACATTGCTCAGGATGCTTGAGTCTGATGGGTATTGGAAAATTGGAGGTGCTCAACAGGTTAGAATATATATTAAAGAAAGTACAGATATAAACAGGACCATTTGCACTCTAAAATGCGGTTAAGTTAGGCTGCGATCACATAGAACTATATACCATTCGGGTATACGGTGCACAATTTCACCTGGGCATGCGTATAGATGCAATTGAACACATGAATTTGATGCTGCTGGGTCACATAAGAGGGCACTATTCGAAAAAATGTATAGCTCGCTGTGTCTGTATAAAATATAGTCATCGAATAGCGTATAGCGAATACCATATACCGTATACTTCCATGTGATCGCAGCCTTGGGGGCAGCACCACACTTGAAGTGATGCTGCGCGAGTGCATAGTGGCCATGCATCCTGGATACTTGTGTTCTTACTTGCATGACTACAACACAATACACATCATACATTTTTCTCCCAAATTATGTGTCCGCAAGCATAGCGCTTCACTCATGGAACAGAGTTATTGGTTATTGTACCTCCGGATATAATCGGAGTTTGGTCTAATATCCAGGCAGATCGTGTAAATCTTTACTTGACACATATACGCGCAAACCGTATTTGCATTTCAAGTAGTGTATTGCAACTTGCTCTGATCAAAGTATGCCAAATTTCCCTCTAATCTGTTTCAAAAGCTCTTGAAGTATGACACACGGATATGTAAAATGCCGGAGGTACAATAACTCGCCCCTCTTGGAGCGACAATCCAAGATGACCGCCATCCCATAGGATTTACATGGTTCAAGGTTTTCAAAGTTCAAGCGTCCATCAAATGATGGACTTTTATTCTCTTTGACCCCTTATGTGGTATTAGAGACATAATACAACAATGATATGGTGAATACATGAGTACCAGATGGCGCTATAACATAATTCACAATACTATTCTACTCAAAAACAAAAATACATCAAGGAATACACACAAATAAACATTCATAACAAAATTATGATCGTTTTTTTTTTTTTTGAAATTTCAGTAAAATTATCTTGACAAATTTGGCAAAATTTGATAAAACAACAGGGTTTCCAGAATTAAATAGTATGTCCATATACTGAGTGTTTGGTCTGACATTAAGTTTCTTATTCATACGGCAGTCAAATTAAAATGGTAGTGAGTCCAGATTCCCCTATATAAGTTCCTTGGTCAAAGTACCTTTCTGTTGTCAGAGTATGGTTTCCAAGATCTTTTGTGTTTAGGTTTTACTCAGATCATATTGGTTTATATTTGCATACGTCCTTCTTTCTTCCTGAACCCTGCAAATTACATTTTAACATAGGAAATACAAACCAAACTTGATGTGCAACAATTGATTTATACTTGTAGTTTTATGGTAGCGATTTTTGAATGTACCAGGTGAACCTGTAATGGTGCATTCAAAGTCCAGCAATTTTTGAATGCACCAGGTGAATCAGTAATGGTGTAATCAAAGTCCAGCAATTTTTGATTGCACCAGGTGAACCTGTAATGGTGCATTCAAAGTCCAGCAATTTTTGAATGCACCAGATGAGTCAGTAATGGTGCATTCAAAGTCCAACGATTTTTGAATGCACCAGGTGAATCAGTAATGGTGCATTCAAAGTCCAGTAATTTTTAAATGCAGCAGATGAATCAGTAATGGTGCATTCAAAGTCCAGCGATTTTTGAATGCACCAGGTGAATCAGTAATGGTGTATTCAAAGTCCAACAATTTTTTTTTGAATGCACCAGATGAGTCAGTAATGGTGCATTCAAAGTCCAACGATTTTTGAATGCACCAGATGAATCAGTAATGGTGCATTCAAAGTCCAGTGATTTTTGAATGCACCAAATGAGTCAGTAATGGTATATTCAAGTCCAGCGATTTTGTCACTCAGACATCACTAGCCATCCACCGATATGCAGTCTGCAGACCTCTAAGTGTTCTGATAGAAGAAAGTTCTGCAATAAATATATATGTAACAGTGTTAAATTTGATTGATCAGATCAAGGTCAACATTAATGTTTTAGATGTACGATTTGTTTTTGATCCACCCTGTATATTCTTACATGCGACCTACTTTGATGAAATTCATTTGGCTTCAAAATTGGCAATTTCTATATCAGAATATACAGACATTTTAAATTACTATACCTCATAAATATTTATCAGGAAACCAGGAAATACAACTGGTCAGTTAAACCTGTTGCGCATGACAGTATATTTTGCCTACTTCCCCCAAGTGCGCGTAACGCCCATGCAGGGAAAATATTGAAAAGCTACTGCACCCCTACTATCGCATCCCCTTAAATCATAACACTAACCTGTTGGATATTCAGACTGTGACAGAATGGGACATTTTGGGGTGATTTTTTGATCCACATGCGTGAAATATTTATGAGGTATAGTAAAACAAATACAGCATGGTTTATTTCAAGAAGTGTTGAAAATTCCTGATCCCTTGGTATTGGATGCGTGTGACTACGTCCCTCCGCTTTGCGTCGAGAAGAAGTCACACACATCCAACACTTCAGGATCAGTACTTCTTCTTCTTCTACGTTGATAATCAGCAGGATCCATATTTTTGGATGTTAATTCTCACAACTTCCCTCTATACCATGTTGTATTTATATATAACTATATGCTTTTGTATATGAATATTATATGTACATTGAGGAATTACACCTCCATTGCACCAACTGAACTAGACAAAAAAGATAAATTTATTACTAATTTGGTCAGTTTTAGTAAAATTTTTGTGAAGAATGTCTTGTGTTTAATACCTAAATTTTGAACAATTTTTAGTCACTCTTAATTTTAATTACTCTTTATTGCAAAGCCAGACATTTCCATTATTTCAATGCCATACATTATTCCACACTCATCTCCCTTTTAATAACAGAATTCCAATTAATAAATCTATTCCCTAGATAAACATTGAACTCTGTCATGTCTATGATGTTATTTCAAGAGAAGTTCAAGTAGAAGACACTGTCCTAGAATAGTAGAATTTTTGTTTTCAAAGAAATCTATGCTTACCCTTAGGGCTAGGGTTACAACAGCGTAGCTTATTAAGGCAGGAAGAGACGGCCGTATGCCCGGCCGCGCCATGTACACTTGACGAGATACGAGGATGTTCAATAAGTTTGTGGCCTGAGGTAGAAGGGAATGTGCTTTGCAGTTGTGATTAATGTGGAATGTAGATCAACTCAACTGATTAATGCCGCTTTCATACTCATGTTGTTTTGTAGCTTTGTCGCTGCATCATGTATATTTTTTGAAAAATCTTGTCGCTTTCGGTTGTCGTAGTGACAAAGCTGCATGTTGCTGAGATACTCAATATCGTCAAAATTTTGTCCAGTTGAAATGAATTCAACTTTCAAAGTGACATGAAACGGCAAAATTGCAAAGCGACAAAGCTGCAAAACTACAAATGTGTGAAACAAAGCAGAGCGACAAAGCTGCAAAACTACAAAAAGTATGAAAGCAGCATCTTATTTGGAAAGTTTTAAATAGATATCTGCTTTCGTTTTTATTTCACAGAAGCTTCAAACTCACAGGTTTCTGAAAGTTGACATTAAAATCTTTCTTCAAGGCGCTACGCCCAACAAATTTAAGGGGGAATATGCCTTTAGGGCTAAAAATACAAATTGCAAATTGAAATTCAAGACAAAATTACCTTTCTTTTGCTTTTTGTTTGAGAGCAATCGGAGCTTCCGTTCAAAAGTTATGGTTAGAGATATCGGCAATGTAGTCTAGATACAGCAGTTTTTAGGTTTTTGTATATTTTAGAAACACTGTTTCGCTCTTATTGTATTAAACAATTAGAGATTGAATTTTCACTAATAATTTTGAAACTTAAAGATCAACAGCAAAATTGTTTTTTGAGATGTAGAATTTTAAAGCAGAAAAAGTTAAATATCACAGCTGCCCTTACGAAACAGTACTGTCAGACACGGCATAATAAGATGTGTTAAGTCCAAATAACTTTATGTATTAAGCTCCCTTCTTGGTTGAGCACTTTACCTTTGGATGGTTTCAACTGAATCTTATATTAAGAAATAAAACAATATATTTCGCTTTTGAAATTACATTTTCGACCATGACTTTTGAACGGAAGCTCCTATTGTTGTCAAACAAAAAGCAAAAGAAAGGTAATTTTGTCTTGAATTTCAATTTACAATTTTTATTTTTAGCCCTTCCAAAGGCATATTCCCCCTTAACAAAGACAAAACTGGAAAAAGATTACTTTTTTAAGTAGCATAAAAATAATTGTGCTGTAGGTTTCAAGAATGTCATTCGCTGACAAAGTTAAAACGTCATATCCTGGTTACTGGTTCACGCTCAGTTGGCTACCCATTGAGTATGTGTTGTGATCATTTTGTTCGTGGTTCAAATTGCAATAGAGGCCCTGCGTGTGACGTATCATACCGTAAATATGGAGGATTGTTTAAATGCATTCAACATAAGTGTTTCAATAACTAACCACTTCAGATCATATTCCATCCATCAAAATACATCATTATCAGTAGGTTAATTACAATATCTTGTTGAATAGACTACGATCCGCCATGTTTACGGGGAAGGTCATCAGTCCAAATCCTCTGTGCGGCACCAATCAATAAAAGCATGCAAGGCCTCTATTATAAGCGTGAACCAGTCACTTGGCAACCATTGATTTTGATGTCACACTTTGTCAGCGAATAGACAAGATGGATATGAGAGTTCTTAGTATCACAATATGGGCCAAACCATAGTCGGCCTTCAAACAAAATTTTTGCTATCAGACATTTTGTTGTGACGTAAAACTATGGGCGGCCATAGGTGTTGTTGGTTTTAGACACCCTTCTTGATTCCACACGCCGTTTTGCGTTAAATATCAATTTTGGGTTTAGACAGCATTATGGGTTTTACACACCCTTTTTGGTATTTTAGACCCCATTTTAGACACCCTTTTCATTGTAATAGATGCCCTTATCATTTTTCAAAGACACCTGTTTCTTATTGACACCTTTTTGACACATGGCTGCCCGTAGTTTGATGTCATGACAAAATGTTTGATAGCAACAAGTTTTGGAAGGCTGACTATGGTTTGGCCCTATTTATTCTCAAGTTATTGATTTTTAATGCTTAATTGCACACTTTAGAAACCTCTTACAGCCAAGGTTTTAAATTTTGTAAAATAAAAACAAAAGGGTGATTCCAAAGTAACATTTGTGACAAAAAAATTGAAAAATTTCACTTTAAAATGGCCACAGAACCTAGCATAAACATTATATCAACGAGTTTGTTGTTGATAATGGTGCTCACTGGTGTGATCAAGACATACAGGTGTTTAAAGATTAAAGTAATAGTTCATAAAAGTGGTAGGAAATTCTATCATCAGGATTTCTTTTAATGCAATGTTTTGTTTGGTAACGTCTGGTAACGTTTGTGACATTTTGGTGTAACTTTTTGGTAACGTTTGTGACATTTTTGAATGAAAACATGTGCTCATTCATGCACGGATAGAAAAAAATCAAAATTTCTGATTAGAAAATACTCTTCACGTACCGAGTAACAAAGGTATGACTGAAAAAACTGCTCATATGGTCTAATAAAAAAGCTGATTTTTTGATTGAAATAAAAAAGGTTTAGTTTTCACTGGAATGAGCCAAAAGCAGATTTTTACTTGAAACTTGCCAAACATTCATCAATTCCGTTGATCTATATCATATCAATAGCAACCGCATGGCTTATCTCCTTCTACCTCAGGCCACAAACTTAATGATCGTCCCTCGTACTGTCAACGTGCGTCTGACTAGGCAAGAAAATCGTGTAGTGGTGCATATATTTGGTTTATGCTTTCGAATATTCAGGTTTCTAGACGAGGCAATGTAGCATATGATGAGAGAGGAGCTTGGAAATTGAAATTTTGAGACGGTTTTTACTTACACATAGGGTCGGATTATTTGCCTGCAGAGTGGAATTGGGACGTGTTTTCTTGTGTAACATGGAGATTATTTGCCGATGCTTGGCTTTGAATGGCAATCTATTGCATGTCTGAATGGAGATGTTTTTGTGAGATTTGCGATGTGGGACATGTCATGCAATATGAGTTTTGTTAGTTATTATAAGGTAAGGTGTGGATTGATTGATTTGTTAATTGATTGATTGATTGGTAGATAATGCTTTTGGTTTTATAAAAAGTTAATTCATATATCTTGTATTTATTATATTAATCATATCTGTTTTATTTTAATTTATTCAACTAGCATCAATTTAATTGAATTTGATCTATTCTGTGAATTTATTTATGAATGTTTTTAATCTATTTGTTCATTTTAATTTTATTTTTTAATTAGTGAAGCTTTATCTTCATTTTGTTTCCACAAATATGCTGTCTACTTAAGATAGTAAAGTCTGTTAAGAAAACAAGGTAATCTTAGCTGTTGTTGATTTTTACAAACATCCTGTTTACAAAAAATAACATCTTGTTCAGATACTGAGATAACCATATAGCTGTTGTTGCATCGATTTGTTTACAAATATTCTGAATTGACCTAGATTCTTCCCGCTACTTGTCTACGTATACATGCATATTTTTGACATGAATCAATAGAACATGTTTATAATAATATACACTAACAGTAGTTTTCCTTAAATTTGTAGAATATTGGAAAAAACTGCAATTCTTTACCAACTTAAATATTTTTCTCTACAGAAAATAAATAGTGCAAAAACAGTGTTTCTAGTTTCCATTTTTATAAATATTTTGTTTCTATGCCTGTGAAAAAATTCTTTGATTGAATAGTTTCTCTTTAAATATATATTAAGCAGAGGCTTTATTTGATCTTTTCACATGTAAATCTACCTGAGACCTGAGACAAATTTACGATTTAGAAACACCGGGCATAGTCACACCACCATCACAGAATTTAGTCATTTCTGTGTAGATTTTTTTACCTTTTTTGAATTTACTACATTTCTAAGCTTTATTAGAGCATTTCTTGAAATGTTTTTAAAAATTCCAAGTGGAATCTATGATAGTCCCTTTAAGATAACATTCTGTTTAGTGTTCAGATACTGAGTGATAGTCTTAGCTGTTTGATTTTTTTCTTTTTGGTTACAAATGAGCTGTCTAATAAAGAGTGTATTCTGTTCACATACTGAGATAGTCTTGTTTTATATTCTATTTTTTACAAATGTGCTGTCTACCAAAGATAGTATTCTGTACAGGTAGCGAGAGTTCAGTTGTTGACAGGGATGTAGCTACAGACCAGAGGGGTCGGACGTGACGTCATCAAATTTTGAAACTCCCATTCAAAAAACTTGAATTTTAACTAAAGCTCCAAAATTTCATTTTATGCCCTTACTTAGCGTATACAAATATGCAGATTTCAAAACCGTTGGGGTTGGGACTTCAACTCCAGAAAACTAAAAACATATTCTAATTATTTTAGAACTACTTTTCTTTTTATTTACGCAGTAAAATATACGGGCGATACCACAGATGAATACCATAAAATCTGAGTAAACAGTTAGGTAAACAGGCAAATTATTGCGCGTCCTCCGTCGTCTTCTGCTACAGACAAAAGAAGATATCAGAACCTTCCCATCATGCCACGCTTCCTACATAAGATTTTTAACCCATGCACATAGTGCCTGGGTTTATCTAACCATGATCATGTCTATCGGTCTATCTATCGTCCAACTTTCGTAAATATGCTTCTTCTCGTGTATGCTTCGACGGATTTTCGTGAAACTCGCACAGGATGATCCTTGGGTAGAGGGGCTACGGGGGTGTTCGCGATTTTGCGACCC
>JXSR01S025093.1:2552-16592 GCA_000969725.1 Ophiothrix spiculata
CCACCTAAGGTGGGGTAAGGGTAGGTCGTCAAAGTGGGGATGTAGGGGGGGGGAGGGTTGGTGAAGCCCCGGAAAATTTTAAGTCGCCATTTTGAAAAATATATGCATGCTATGAAGCTGAAACTTGCAGGGCATGTTAGAATTATCATTTCCCTTCTTTATTAGCAAAAAAAAAATTGGTCATTAAGAACTTTTATAGCAAAATTTTGATTTTGGTTGCCATTTTTGCCACAATCCCGATTTTTCCGAATTTTGACCTTTATGACGTCATAATTACGTAACGCCTTGGCCGATTTTTGTGATCTTGGTATCATTGGATAGGGGAGGACCATACCTATCTATTAATAGGGGGGTGTTGCAACAACCCCCCCCCCCTTTGGTAGACGTGTTACAAAAAATAGCCTGGGTAGACGAGGGTTAAGTTAATACAACTTGTTATACAACTTATAGTTTCTACATGTACAAACCTTGTATGGTAATTGATTTAGTATTGATCCGTCATTTCAGTCTTTCAGAATATTAAATAAATCAATATTACAATTAGATATTCGTGATTTAAACCAAAGAGACGTCACATGTTCTAACTTTCAATAGTAAGAAAGACGGAGAAAGAAATGATAACACTACTAGAGTTTGTTAAAACGCACAGATATACAATTAAATTGTGGTCCCTACTGTATTTTTGCATGCACCCAAAAATAGAAGTTATGTAAAGCATGAAGATGTTTCTTTTCAGGTTCTATGGTGACATAAAGTGGTCATTAGACACTTTTAGCTGTTTTGTAAAGTTATAGAATATAACCATAACCGGTTATTGTATGTAATCTCAAGTTAAACATAAACATTACAACAACAAGAACAAAAAAAACGTTAACTGAAACATACGTACCGTACAGTATTGACAAGGACGTGAAAGATGCCAATTTTAATTTGACAGAATAACCCTTCTTTTAATATTTGCCATAAGCCACTTTAACTATTAAGTGGTCAAGGTCTGCCACATGCCCGTTAGTGGTATAGTGGGGGTCCATATGGATCCAACACCAAAAAAAACAAAACCGTTTTTGCGCAGGAATTGTACGTTAAAAATCTGATCACACGTAAAGTACTTCAAAAGAACTAAAACAAGGAAAAGAATTGAAAATCGGACAAACCATTTCAAAATGGCGACCAATTGAATTGAAAATCGGATGAACCATTTCAAAATGGCGACCAAAAGCAATTTGTCGTGTCGAGTCAAAATTGTCCCGATTTGAATTTGAAACGTATGGTTTAAGTAAGACAAAAATATAGAAGGTCGATGAAACATTTCTTCGCGTTTTTGCGCTGACGCGCAAATACCATATGTTATGTCCATATGGACCCCCTTGACCACTTAAGTGTTAAGATTGACAATTCTATCATCAAATAGATGTCGCATTATGATGTAAGTTATGAAAATAATGTTGGCGTATTTTATATAACCAGGAGTGAAATTTTGTACTCACAAATGTTCAGCCTATAAGGCTTATATGATCTGCTTAAGGGATATAAATATGAAAATAATATCCAGTTTAAAATCACAAATGATATCCATACAACAATAGCAATTTAGATACAGCTAGAAGATCTAAAAAAACGTAAACCATGTTACAAAGGCTAGCTACAAAGTAACAAACAAAATAGTTTCGAAAAAATCTTTAATATTGGTTAAGGTAGATTTTTGTGCTACAAAGTACTAATTGTAAATGCAATTCTTATGATCAATAAAATATTTTAGTTAACATTAACATCAAATGTTATGAGTATCAAAGTTATGCTTTTATTATAATGACACTAAATGTTTTACGCCTCGAAGAAAAATAATCATTTAATTGTTGTATGACAGCAAACGTCATATATAAGGGTTTAGGTTTAGGTTTATTAACTGATTACATCGCAGCCAATGGCCGAATTGCATAATACAGTGAGCACAAAAATACAACAACAAACTTCATATAAATAACATGACATACAAGCAAACGTGACCAAAAAGCAGCAATATGTGGCAAACAGCTGAGAAACACGCCACACAAAGAGGCAAGTGACAAAAATGCCACCATTACAAAGGAAGCAAAAAATGCAGCCCTATGTTGAATTGAGCAAGCCTATATAGTATGGGATTGGGCTGTCAGAGAATCTTTTTGTGCGCGCAACAAGTTGGGTGATGTTGTTACTGTTTCTCAGCTCTTTACCATGAACCTCTTTTCTACGAGGAGGGAACAACATGTTGGTTCGCTCTGATGTTAAAAGAGCACGAGCAAAAGACAAACAATGTGCAGTTCTCCTGGTAGATAAGAGTTCAAGCTTGCAGCTTTCAAGAGCAGTATCATAAGATATGTACCCCCAACCCAACATTATTTTACAAGCCCTTTTCTGGATGCCTTCAAGAGTGTCTGATTGTTTGACGGAAAGTGAGGAGTGCCAGATGACATCGGCATATTCAAGTAGAGGTCTGATATAGCCACAGTATATAGTAACAAGTTCTTCGGTGTTGAAACCGAAACGCTTAAGAGTGCGAAGCATGTAAAGACGTCTATTAGCGGTTTTGCACATATGATTAACCTGGGAATCCCACTTTAAATCATTTTGGAGCCATACACCCAAAACCTTTGCGGTGGAAACAAAAGATAAAGGAGTAGTGCCAATTTTCAAATCAAGATGAGGTGGAGGAGCTCTCATAAAGCAAACTTGGATAGCTTGGCACTTCAAGGGGTTTAGCTTCAGTTGGTTCTTATCAGACCATTCCAGAAAATCATCAAGATCTACCTGTAATTTACTCCCTTTAGAACTTAAACGAGTTTCCGCAAACGTTAGATCATCGACGTATTTCCAACAGGAAGAATTACAATTACAAGCAGCGTCATTGATGACAATCTGAAATATGATGGGGCCAAGTTTTGTACCCTGCGGGACACCAGCTGTAAGAGAAGCATAATCAGATAAGGTCTGGTTGTATCTGACGCATTGTTGACGATTATTAAGAAAGCTTGAAATCCATGGAACGATAGCCCCCCGGACCCCCAAGGCAGTCAGTTTATTGATGGCAATATTGTGATTAACAAGGTCGAAGGCCTTGGAGAAGTCCGTGAGGACTACCGTTCCAACATTACTTAATTTGTCAGAACCCTGAAACAAATGGTGAAACAGGTTGGCCAAATAGTGATTGGTCGAAACGCCACGGATGTTACCAAATTGCCTAGTATCAATGTTAAATTGTATATCAGAAACCACCCATTCAGCTGCAAATCCCTCGGCAATTTTAGCAAAAATATCAGTTAATGATATAGGCCTTAGTTTTTCAATATTGGCAGGATATTGCTTGGGAATTGGCACGACAATAGCGGCTTTCCACTGACTAGGGACAGTTCCTTCTTCAAAAGAACAGTTTGGTAATATTGTATATCCATCAATATATGTGACGCATCATATCATTAGGTACATTAAGGTTGCTTAGACTTAGAGCTTTTAAAATGAAAAATTACTTTTGATTATCAGGTATTTGGTTGAAAAGTTACAGTCAAATCTGTTCACTGCCTGTAGCTGATTCCGAAAAGATCGTATTGAGAAAGTCACGTTTAAAGTGTGTATATCTAAATTATGAATGGAGAGAAGATTCGTATATGGATTTTTAAATGTTATGGTTGTTTGAACCTGATTGACATGATTATACATGATATACAAGTCAAAGGTTATATCTGGGAAAATAAGAAGTTTGACCACTGACACGATTTTAACTGTTTCAATCTTCAATGTCCAATAGCAAGAATATACTATGCCGACGTTAAGATGCCTATGGATATGACGGGTCACATATTCACAATCAGTCAAAAGCGACACAATAGCCCCTATAATGAAACTTTTTGTAACACACTACACATACGTACCATAACTGGTTATTGTATTTAATCAATTAGACAACTTTTCAAAATGGTATTATTATACTCGATCATGAACTTTCTATGTAATACTGTATTGCTAATATTGCGAAAGTTCATCGTATATAAAACTTTACTTTATAGTTCAAGCTCAAGATTTGTCATTAATGGCAGATATGTCCTTTTGAATTTTCAATATTGACTGTACTGATTTGAAATTACTCAGTTTGTCAGAAAAAAAACCCCAACATCTTTACTAGTAATTAGATAACTTAAAATAAATCTTTTGTCATGTCAGTCGGTAATCATGGTAATATAAAAAAAGCGTTACTAAATATCTGGTTTCGTGTGGTTCAATTTCATTTTCCTTTTTTGATGAATAAAGTAAGTGTGGTCCTGATTGGTATAAATGGCGGTCACCTTGTACTGAATTACTTTTCGTAAGCTCCAAAAACTTCTCTCTCGAAGTTTTTTTTTTCTGGGACGCACAATAATGACTGCAAAAGCATATTGAACGGTGTCAGGTCAATTGCATTCTTGTCTACGAATCAACAGTCAAACCATCATTGGTCAGTCTTAAGTCATTCGTTGCTCTTTTGTACTTGTCCATTTAGTTGACGATTGCAATCGGTCATTTTGCACCTCGAAAGTTGATGATTTTATTTATGACACAATCATAAGATTAAACGTCAAAAAACACATATATACGGTAGAATGGTTAGGTATTCACATCAGTCCAAATTAGTCTCTTGCTACCAAGGTATGTCGTCATTAAGTATTGTCATGTTTCTGTCCTTCGACATTGTAATATATATTCCATTTATCAATGCTTTCAATAAATTGAAGAAAAACATTGTTGACAGTCACAGGTGTGGTGTTTTTTGCTGATCACCTGTCATTAAGTCATGAATAGTCAAGTAGGTTCGTCTTGCATACTTCATTTGTCTTAAGCACAAACGACTATGCTACATTAAATTAAGTGTGATACACGTTGAGCTTGTAACGTTATTAATATTTTCTGATAATTGTTTGGCACACCAGACCTTGTTCCATTAAATAAAAAGCAACAATATACAGTTCAATTATTGCAATGAAATAACTACATAACGGTCATTACATTTATACACTGAATATACTCATAACACTGCGAGCACAGACCCGGTGTGGAAGCGCCAATGGTCTCCCTGTACATGCTGAAATTATGGTCTAGGAAACGGACATCCCTAGCCAGTCCAACTGTTGGCTATTTTTTATGTCGTTGGTCATCTAAAAATACTTTATCAAACGGTGAAGGTTATGTTATGTCCAGAAGTCATGTATGTCTCATTTTCAAAGTATTTAGGTCAGTCGAAATCAGCTGTCGCAGAGTTGTGTAAATGTGTACGTATTGAAATAATTACACCTAATTTAATGTGGAATGGTCCCCGGCGGTATGTGACATCTTAAAAACCTTTTAAGATATCATTAGCCGCCGGGAACCATTCAACGTTCAGTAAAACACTATATTTGTAAATTGGGTGGCATTGAAGGATCATTTTGTGCTTTGTTTCCAAGCATTCTCTTGGCTCAGTCAGGCGTGACAAAGACATTTAATCCCCTGCTTATCGTTCTACTACAGATAAACATTCCATATGACCACTCAACTTGAGTAGAGAAGTGACCTTGAACAAGGCGGGGCTAATACAAATTGGACCTAAACATCACGTTTAATGCGGCTGCGTTTTTTGGTGGTGGGTCCATATGGACCTCTTGACCACTAACGATCATGTGAAGGACCTTAACCACTTAAGTGTTCAGGTAAATATATTCAACGTTTGTATTAAAAGTCATTTGTCATTCTGAAGTGTAACCTGTCCTTCTGTTTGTCCAGTCTTTATAGTCCTTTTAATAGTATTGTCCTTGTGAACATCAAAATGCTTTGGAGAGGATTTATCTTTTTTAAACACAGGAGAAATACCTATTCCATGTTGTCCAAATGTCCTCGGTCATATTTCTTAGCATGTCTGATTGCGTGAAACGGTATCCTGGTCAATCATTGTTGTTAAACAATATCAGAGTCTAAAACGGTAAAAAATGGCAATAACGAGATCTAAATAAGTGGTCTTTGTCTTTTGGTCAATGAAAATACAGTTGATATTAACATATATCCGATCTATTTAAAATGCTGTCAATGTCATAGGCTACTACTGCAATGCTTTTAGTATGATGTGTTACAAGAGAATCAAAATATAACATTCTTGTTTCTGATTGATTTTAAAAAATGCCTCTTTCATGTTTGTTGCTGTATCAATTTACACTTGCGTCCAAATCTGTAAATAACGTACTATTAAACATCCCTTGGTCGGTTATGATGCAGAGATATGAATTATGTCCTTAAACATCAAACAGAGCTTGTCAGTTAAAATGTTCGTCATTCAAAATGTGCTAACCTAATCTCTTCTTGTCTTTTCCAACGATGTCCTGGTCATTGTGGTTCAATCCAGTCAGTTTTCATTAGTCTGTTCGTCTTTGGTCAGTCAAGGTTATTGGATATTATTGGTTTTCGTATTATTACTGTTACGTATATTCCCTATAATTATATGAAGCAAATGTATTTAATCCCTGCTGGTTTGTTTCCCAATTTCTAAGCAAATCATATTTTTCATGGGTTTGTTGTTGTTGTTGTTTTAATGTCGTTAGCATTTTTGTTCTATATTTTACTTCATTTTTGTTCTGCATTTTACTTCTTTGTCATTATGGTTTCTATTGTACATATAAATTATATAATATTAACATCATCTTGTATATTCAAATCAACAAATGATTTTTAAATACCCGTACGTATTTTTCACCATTCAATATAAACTTATCTTTATAGCAAATATATAAGTACATATTGCACCTCATGAAAATACTAATGTGCTTGCAATTGCAGTTATCAATAATTATCAGTTACATAGTACAGTTACGTGTACAGCATTTGAACAACCTTTATGTGGTCATCTCAAACCAGCCGTATATGCAGCCTCTTGTCATTTTCACTTTTTATTTTACATTTGCAAAGTATATGTATTAAGAAATATATATTATTGTTATTTTCAATGTTAAAAGAGTAAAGCACGATTCATTAGCAATAATATGTAGCAGAAATAAGTAAAGAATACCAAAAGATATACAATTCAAAACATAGCTGATCTGAATGAATCATTAGCATTGATTTAGCTTTAGAATTCCGAGTGTATTTCCTCAGCCCTTCTTCCAACACCAGTTGGTTCAGTTAACTTTCCATAGAATTAAGTAATCTCACTATTGTTTGAACGCACATGCTGTGCATATTCTTGTTACATAACAGCATAATATTTGCTATCTTTTCGAATATTTAAATACTTAGCGATAGTCGATCTCAAAAAAAAAAAAGTCCCAACCAAAATTGAAAAAAAAAACCCAACTTACTACAGTATATGACAAAAAAATAATACAATCATATTGCTGAAATACAAATTGAAAAAAGGGAAAAAACGCTAATTTTCGGGAAAACCGACAAGGTCAATTGGATATTGCAGTTGTTTTTTGTTGTTGTCATTGTTATGGTTAAACGAGATTATTAGCACCTCCTAAAATTATTTGAAAGATTAGTCAAAATGTAAGAAAGTGAGTGGGAAAAGGCATTTTCTAGCTTACTCGCAATGACATAAAAATACAGTCTTCCTTTATCACCTATATAAAGTTAACACTGCTTATTTACAGTTGCTAGATATGATTGTATTTTGTAGCTTCACTTGTATTCAAGTCAAGGCATATAATTACTCAACTTCAATATACAGCCCACCCTGACAAAACATGGACAAAATGCTTTTGAAATGTAGGAGGAGCACTACTTGGATATAGCCTTCTTGTATCCATGAATAAAGTAGTATAAAAATGTCATTTATATCACACTTCAAGCAGTTAAGATTGTGACATTTGATTTCTTGAAAGTAAACAAATATTTGCATCTCAATATCGATTTATTACATATACCGTTGTTGCTTGTAAACTTCATGATCGATGGGTAGAAAATGAAAGAAAAATACACTAGGAGAATACAACACTGAAATTATTATTGATACATATGGCAATAATCAAGGAAATCATTTAAGAAAATGAAGATGCAATGTAACTGAAGAGCCAATTGAAAAAAAAAGATATACATCCACTTTGATTGGTACTCTGTTTCATTTTTTTTTTCATTTGGTTCATAGGTCTACCGTATTTAAACAATTGCCCTATTAAATTTCCAGCAGCATAACCGTATGGTATTTTGGGTTTGCTGAAAGCGATGTATATGGTTCTTGTAAAATAACATGAAAAGTGAAAATTAGAAATAAAGTAACTTGTTGGGTAAACGTATGGGTTTTGCAATACAGATCTTAGTATGAAAACAAACGTTTTTTATCATAAAAATTATCAATCCAATTGCGAGCATTATTCAAGTCCAATATTTGGTATAAAAATATTTGACATAATACATATTTTGGTTTAAATCAAATCAACAAATCAATACAATTGATTCACTTGGTTCTTATAATAAAACATGAGCGCCAGAAAGAGTGGAAACTTTCCTTAACATACATGTATAAATAGCTCCGTTTAAACAATATAACCTTAAATATACTTTGGAAGCTATTATCAGAGGTTTTCGGTTTCAGTTGTAGTAGTCCTTTTAGCTTGGCGGGAACGTTTCCTGTGGCGGCCTAGTCAGGATCTCACGCTAGAGCGAAAAGTCGTATGAACTGTAGACGATTCAACTTGTCTAACAGTTCGCTTTGGTCGCCTGTCGCATGTAATTATACGAATGAAAGCACGTCGGAAGTCTAAATTAAAAAGCGTATATATACAAGGATTTATGGCAGAAGACATATAGCCGAGCCAAGTAAATGCTATAAACAGTTCCACTGGCACATCACAGCTTTCACAAATACCACTTGTAAGATGTATCATAAAAAACGGTAACCAGCAAATAATAAAACATACAAAAACAAGAACAAGAGTCTTAGCGGCTCTTCTCTCCCGTTTACTTGCTATCATGTGTTGTCTGCTTTGGATTGTCTCGACATGTGTACTCCCGTATCCAGTACCTCCTGCACCATTAGTACCACGTCTAGCAGGGTTAAAAGTTATTCTAATAGATTTTTTACGCACTGGACCACCGCCATTACTCTGTATACCATTAGCGTCAGCCTCAGACAGTGGTGTATTGGAACTAGTTGCTCGAATAGGTGTTTTAGGCGTTGGTTCTGAAAATTTCTTCAATGCGGATCTACGCCCACGAAGTTTCTTTACAGCCCCGATATCAACCACCACCATTATTGCAAGAGGCACATAAAATGATCCCATTGACGAATATATTATAAATTTTCTATCAAAGTAACCGCAATCACGCCCATCGTTTATAAGTGTCAAGGCAGGATTGATTAATCCTTGGACTACTAATGGAATGGTAAGACAAAATGACACAACCCATACTGGTACAATGGTACCTAATATACGAGAACGGGAATTGGCACGATCCCTTGAGAAAAGAAGTGGAAAAGTAACGGCAAAAAATCTGTTGACAGCAATGGCACATAGGTGTAGTATTGAAGCTGTGCATAGCATCACGTCCAGAGATAGATATATCACACAAAGCGTTAGTCCTAGTCCCCATTGACCACGAATCTGAAAAAATAAAATGAAAAAATGTGAACATTATTGGTGAATACCATTTTCATGGTCATGGAATTATTGCATTCTTATTATCCTGAGTGATAACATATTATAATAGTATACCATAATTATTAATCGTCTATAATGCATACTTAGAGTAAAAATGACATTAAATCAAAAACAGCATGTGCAAGAGAATGTGTCTAGTACTTTTTTATGTAAAAAAATAATAGTTTTAATATTCATCTCATTTTGGTGTCTACTACTTTTGATTTTTGATCTGGTTTATGGCTGTTTGTCTGACTATCTAATTTGTAATATTGTTGATAAGTGAATTTACAAATTTCAGCCTGCTTTTCGATGCTAGAGATATGAAAGATTGAAATGTGGAATGTTTTTAAATATTTAATGGATTAACATTTCTGAAATGATTTGCCGATATCCTATTTATTTTGTATATCGTATCGTATTGGTAAAGTGTATCAAGTTTTTGGCAGCTCCCACTGTTTTAAGATTGTTTATTTTAAAAATATGGTGCAGGTGTATTTAGCAATCCAAGCATTGACACTTTTGAATCTTGATGTCAAAGATAATTGACACTGCATCAACACTTAAGGTATCAATCACATCCTATGTAAGCGGCCGACTGTCATCCAACAGGCAACGGAGAGTTTCAACTTGCGTGAAATAGGAAAACGTTGTGATGATAATGACCTTGAAACATGTAAACATATGACAGGTTTAACAGCTGTCTAGTAGAAATAACTATAACTAGATAATATACATGTCAAGATATGTGTACCTATCTTGGGCTTGGGTAAGTTTGGTAAACTAGTTAAAAATGGACAACTTAATTACAAGTGATCACACTGGCATTCGGAAGCATGTAGGTAGGCATTTGTATTCTTAGTTGAGCTTCATATGGAAATTTAAAAAAATAAACTTAACACGTTCAAGTAAATAAATAATTGACAGCCTAGTTTTAAGTGCAATGTACTGTTGATAGGAGTGATAACGACCAGTTACTTATAACTCCGACAACTCCAAGCTGGTTGTCGGGTGGTTGTACTTATATCTAAGACTGTTTTTCTTGACTGATGTTCAAAAAATGTATTTCCCTGGTGTGAGTAAAATACTCAAACATATAAATGTCTTTAAATAAAAATGTTAAATATGATCTCTTTGTACTCAAATAAACGAATACTAGAAAGTTACACTGACCTAAGTCAGTGTTTTCTTATCAAGTCCAAAGAAAGTATTGCTCTATGACCCTACAAAGATTAAATTTTGAAAATATAAAAAAATGATATTGGACACACAATAGACCTTCGTTTTGTCTGGGTTTGACAGTATGAACTTGGGTCAGTGTTGCCTTTCTGGATTCAATTGTTTTTACATATTCTGTATTTTATCTTATATTCCTATTTAAGAAATGTAATCATCGTCGTTATACAAGTAAATGTAATAAATAAATTGAAAACGAATTTAGACGTCAAAAATCCTTAACTGGATCCAAGATCAAGGACTTCAAACATGTCAAAGTTGCACATTTAAATTTCCATTGCTTCTATCATCGGATCAACTCATCTCGCTCTATATTTACGTATGGTTTAATGTGAGTCTTAAAGCTTTTTTCATGTCACAACACAGTTTTTTAATGAGACACGCGTGCTGCGTGTTGTTATAAAAATGTGTTTTAAATAACATTTAATACCATAACCGAATCTTCGTGGTTACCATTGTGAAGCCGCACGTCAAGTGCAAGATCTGGAAGCATAACAAAGCATCAAATTGACCAAAAAAACCTAACTGCTGTATTTTTTTGGTACAGTTTGGTCCGTATGCTCGTAACTGGACTAAAGTTAGTACCAAACAAAGTGAAATTTGAAATTTTGACAAATAGCACATTTTTGGAAGAACATTAGTAATAATTCATTCTTTAGGTTAAAAATGTATATTGATACTTTTATTTTATGATTTATTTATCTGTTTTAGAATATTGAAATTGTTTTCAGAACAAAAAATGGTTTAGTCCAGGTTAGTTAGTTAGTCCTGGACGTCTAGTGGGAATGATTGTTTTGCCTTTTGTGAAGGAATACAGGACTGGTAAAGAATGGTTAACCTTTACAAGCTGAAACAAAGTGTTAAAATAACAAAGTTCAATTATTTGTGTTTACTTAATTTTGTTACTCAAATGGAATATAGTGTCTTGAAATGCAAAAGGTCGTCTACATTGAAATGTATGTTTGGTTTCTTTTTGCACAAAAAATAGGTTGGAAATGTCAAGGAGAGTGTAGAATTGTTTCACAATATCTTAATTCATTGCTTTAATAGGAAATCACCTCCCGCCTGTTAAAACAATTTCATTTAGAAAGCTTGCGCGTAAGCTTACCGTATTAAAAAGCTCAAACTATTCGTTTAAAGTGCTTACTTTGTCAACACTTCCTGTCATGTCTCTTCACACGTGATCAAACATCTGTACATCTGCTTATTTAAGAGTAGTTCGAACAGTTATTGCATTTTATGACAATCATTATAGATTTAGAGGGAGATAGGGGGAGAAAGAGAGGAAGCGAGAGAGAGAAAGAGAAAGAAAGGGATGGAGAGAGACGAGTTTATTATCTATGAAAAACAATTGAAGATCTAAATTGATATGTTTACTTCAATTTAAAATGCAAAATAAATAATTACGGTATTAGATGGATGTAGTATGTAGTAAATATTGTAAATAATAAGAGATTTATACTTTTGATTTAAATAAATGATTGACTGAGTTTACAGCACGATAAAGACAGAAATGAATTAAGTTTTGTAAATCTATCGTTCACATTTAGAAGTGGCGTTGCCAAACTTTCAATACTCGGGTGCATTTGTTTAAGTTTGTCCGACAACCGAGACTGAGAAGATATACCAAAATTTTCAATTTTGACCACAAACGCTTTCAAGTAAAAAAATCCAAAAATTGTTAATTTTTTAAATTAAATTTCCACCATAGTCATGTTCTTAAGTCACTTTCCTACTGATTTTAGATAAATAATAACAAAAATTTTCAACGATATCTTGTAACATGTTTTTCTTCAAACATTTGTGTTTTTTTTTTTTTCAAATTAAACATCAATTACCTTTCCCTTGGAAATATTACAGCAAGAGTAAAATTAAATTGAAATGAAATATTGACGTTTAACTTCCGAAGAGGATAGAGTAATTCATTAAATCAGAAAATTAATAATTCAGATCAGTTGCGTTGACGTTTACTGGGTATTAACAACATGATAGCTAGTATAAATTAAAACAACTTAACTGAAAGCAACAGACAAGATCATCTGATTTCTTTTCAGTTTTCAAAGATTTTTCTTATATATTATAAAATACGATGCTCTTTGTGCTGGTGATACAAGATCTTTAATGTTGTTTTCTATAAAAAGGAAAATACATAAACTTTGACAGATTGTGTTTGAAAGGAGAGAGTATACGTATAACCTACCCTTGTCTTACCAGAGGGGGGGGGGGTACCACCCCCTAACGGATGATTCCCTGTCGAATAAAAACGCAAACTAATATGATCTAGGGTTATGGGTAGTTGTAAATTCATCCTTTGCAGTCATTGTAACGAAAAAAAGTACCACCTTCAGGGGGGTCAGGGTGCCTCGTCAAAATCGGAAGGTAAGGAGGTGGTTGCAACCTTAGAAAATTCTAAGTCGCCATTTTGACAAACTTACAAAAACATATTAGGAACACCATTCTACTTCTTTATAAGTAAAGCCCGGCAAAATTCAGATATTTAGAAGTTTTACAGCAACATTTCGATTTGGTGGCAATTTTTGCCCCAAATCGCAAATTTTCCTACTCGGATGTACTTGTGACGTTATAATTACGTAATTTTTGATGATTTTGGTATCAATGGATAGAGTAGACCCAACCCTATACTATGGTATAAAGCAAAGCAACGTTTAGCGCTCAAATGTCAATTTCATAGGTAACCCCCCCCCCCCCCCGTTGATAACAAACATTACAAAAAATACGTTGGTAAGACCAGGGTTAAGTAAATGATTGGAAGCAAAGCACAAAATGATCCTTCAACGCCCCTCAATTTTTTGAAAAAATAGGGTTGTAGTACTCATTTTGTACTTTGTTTCCAAACATTCTCTTGGCTCAGTCAAGCGTGACCAAGACATTCAATTCCCTTCTTATCACTCTAAAACAGATATACATTCCATATAACCACTCGACTTGAGTAGAGAAGTGACCTTGAACAAGGCTGGGTCAAATCAAATTTGACCTAAAAATCACGTTTTTGACCAATTGTTGTTGTTGCTCCTTTTCCAGTACATGAGAAAATTGATCACATTCGGAGTTCCTTTTCACATCAAACATGATTACCTATCAAATCTGACCAAAAGTAACATAAGTTTCCACATATGTTTTATCATGAATTGACCTTTACATAAAAAAGTGGTAAAAAATATTTTTATTTCAACTA
>JXSR01S025098.1:3635-21813 GCA_000969725.1 Ophiothrix spiculata
ATTAGAATTGATCAAATTTACTCAAATGTGGGTATCTGTTTCTCTCTCCTCGATGAAATTCCGTTTCTTCAATAAATCCTTTGAGTTTTGAATTTAGCCTAAAGAACTCTTTCTTTCTTTCTTTTTTGTTTAGTGATATTAAAGTAAACAGTTTTTTGCATAAACAAATATATTTCTTGTGAATTCGGATAAAAATCTAAAGTGTTGATTCTTTTTTTTTGCAATAAAATTAATGTTTATCCATAATTTTTAGCCACAAACCTATTTGTTGTTAAAGATATGAACTGAATTATTTAGAAAACATTTATTAAATCATTCTTGAGTAAGATTGATTAAAGTGTCGACGATGTTCCCTTTTTACCAAGGTGTTGGATCAGTATTTCTTAATGAGTGTAAAAGTTTCGTTTTTTCATTCAATAATTTAGATAAGATCTGTTGCTTCATAAGTCATTGACTTATTATTCAATTATCATTCGCCTATCCGTTTCTTTTAATTCGACCATTAAAAAATAACGAAAACACGATGAAACATTCGATCTTAGGCTAAGATGGTTCTACAAGATGTATCAAATCAAATTAGGCAATTTTTCTTGTCATGATTAAACACACACACACAAGCCCCCAACTCCCCCCACACATACTTAGCGGTTATAAATATTCTGTGTTAAAAGATTTTACTTCTAAGGTAAATTTCATTGCTTGAAAAAAAAAGTTTGTCCGACTTGTTCTCACAACAAAGTAAAATGTCTAACGTTAAAAAATTGCTTTTGTAGTTTGTTTAGTAAAAAAGTGCTTTTATTATATTCACTGCAATACACCAATATGATTTCCCTTCTAAACGATCTTTCTCTTTCATTTGTTAATGTTAGTTCGTTCGTTTCGACCGACGTATCTTTTTATTGTGACTTAAGCATTAGAATGACATTTTTTCAGGCATTTAGGTTTTAGTTTCTGAAACCTTTTTGAACATAATTCTGAAGTTGGGGATTGAAATCCAATCAAGGAAATACATTTTTGAGACCTCTTAAGTGCACGTCATTTCTTAAATGTGCTGTTTATCATTTAAACACCCATCACACAAATTGAGTTCATTACATAAATGTATTTGAATTATTCAAATTTTCAGGTTTTGATACTTTCGTGTTTTTTTTATTTCAAAATTCAAAACAGTTGTGTAATACCCAGGGATAATAATTAGCCTCAATTGGACTTTAAAGTTGTATATATAAAATTAAGTATATTAGAAAATGGGACCAAGAAACCGATATTACATTTCCTCGCATTATCTGCTTTCCAAATTTTAGATGCATTAAAAGAATGCAAAATATAAGTTCCATAAAAGTTATCTAAATAAGCAGTTTTTCATTTCAGAGGCCGTTTATTTATATAAAGGATATGATGGTTGTAAAATAAAGAATATCCAAATAAGGTTTTATATCTAAAATTGAAGTATTTTAAACATGATGTTCCTAAATAGAGCTGATATGACAAGGGATGAGATTGGGATGAGATTAAAACATAATTATACAGAGGCAGATGCTTCATAAATAACGATTAGATACTAAAAAAGTAAATTCTTTACTAGTCTTACACTATCAGGAACTGCGTGCAACTTAACTTCTCTTAGTTTTAGACAAACATATGAATCATTGACAATGTTAAAAAAGTTATTTTTTTTTTCATTTACCTTATTATACATTTAAGCATAATTCTAGCCTTTGCCGTGTAGGGTGTCACTCTAAGTTCTTGATAGACGCCTGATGGCTTAATTTACTGATTAATCTAATGTTTATTAGAATTGATCAAATTTACTCAAATGTGGGTATCTGTTTCTCTCTCCTCGATGAAATTCCGTTTCTTCAATAAATCCTTTGAGTTTTGAATTTCGTGAAACACAATCGTCATGCGTTTACTCATTTTAATTTTATTACTACTGTACCGGGATACTATACAGTGTGTCTCAATAAAAATTGTGCAAGTCTGTAGCAAAACCAAAGAACTAGGGTAATATAATGGTACATCATTGTAAAGGAAAAACTCCAAGCGTTTAAATGCCGTTTATTTCATTACCTTTTGCTTTTGCAAACTAGAGATATGCTTCATTAAACACAAATTTTGAAAACCCCATTTGTGCCACTTTTTCAGAAAACTGATTGAACTTTGTTTATTGATATTCAGTGTCTTTACTGTTAATAAAAATGTTTATTTGTAGGACCAGAAGATACAAACTATTCAATATCAATAATGTTGTATTGATCTTGAGCTTCAAGTGTGATATTAAGTGATAAGCTGTCCATTCATATGAGTAAGTCACTTAGCAATATTCAATAAGGAAGCATTGAAGATGCTTGCTCATTCGGACTTAATGTCGCATTATACACCAGAGAGAAGAAGCCTTTGCTGGGTGTTAACTAACCATTAGTTGTATTCTACATACCTTTGAATGTCTTCTGGCTTCAAAGAGTGCCTGCGAACTATGCTGTATGGGTGCCAAGCTAAATCTAAACCTGTAATACGATTAAAAGTACTTTTCGAAATGTTTGGCAAAGGTGTTTTTTTTATATTGTCAGAAGATAATGATGAATTGCACACCGGACTTCATCGGCGTTTAGCTGTGATCTTCCACTTCTGGGTCTACCAGAATTTCCTTTATTTAAGTTCGCAGTTGTTGCCGAAGCCAAATATTTGGCATACAGATTTACAGGCGTATTCCGAGGAGTACGTGTATTTTGATAGGATATCCTGAATTGCCTAAGAACCTCATAAGGACTTCTACTTTCATAATATTTCAGTACCAGGAAGACTCGTTCATTAAACGTACACTGCGCTCGCACTGCCATTCTTAGAGTGGTTAAAGTCCGAATGAGCAAGCATCTTCAATGCTTCCCGGGATTTAAGCCTCGTTTCTTCCATAGATAATATTTCTTGATGATGTAATGTAATCTCTTTTGAAAAGATGAACACGGAGGTTAGAGATAACAGTTTTTCAAGTTAATTCACCACCATTCTCCTTTTTAATATTCTGAATCCCTATTGAATGTTTCTAAGTGACTTACTCATATGAATGGATAGCTTATCACATCACACTTCAAGCTCAAGATCAATACATGATTAATGATATTAAGTAATCTGTTCATTCTGGTCCTACCAATGAACAGGGTTTTTTTTAACAGAAAAGGCACTGAATATCAAAACCCAATGTTAAATCAATTTTCTGAAAAAGTGGCACAAATGGGGATTTCAAAATTTGTGTATGATGAAGCATATCTCTAGTTTGCAAAGGCCAAAAGTAATAAAACAAACGGCATTTAAAAGCTTAGAGTTTTTCCTTTACAATGATGTTCCATTATATTACCCTAGTTCTTTGGTTTTGCCACAGAGGGCGCTTTTAAACTTGCACAATTTTTATTGAGGCACACTGTATATAGTTCTCGCTAGCTCAGTCGGTTACTTCTCGGACTGTTAAACATAAGATATCAATCGTTCCGCGTTCGAGACCAGCTGGAGCTGAGTGTGTGAAAACTGTTTATTCTATGAGGGTGTGAATTGCCCGAGTTAGGGTTGCGCCAATATGAAGGCCGCAGTAAGCCCTTTTGCTCCAGGGAGTCCAGGTAGTGATTTAACCCAATGATTAAAACTGCTCCGTAAAGTGTGCTGAAGCCTTGTGGAATTACAAGTCAGGGGGACCACGTTATGCACTCTAAATCACCTGCAATTTATTTATTTATTTATTTATTTATACGATATCGCCTGTTTACATTATTTTTTACACCTAGGACATCTTTTAAATGTCAATCGCAAACACTCTCTACCAAGAGTTCCAAGCAAATACTGAAATTTGAATATGTTGTTTATAGTTTCTGTCATAGATCTTTATATTTATGTAACTTATGCTAGTACATCACATGTACCTTTTAGAAAAACAGGATAAACTTGTGTGTTTTGTTAGAGTAAAAGGTGAAACAAAAATTACCTAGTTCAAATTTAAGATTAATAAGCCCTATGATGTCTCTTGGTGTTCTTGGAAACAAACATATGCATGTATATATGTAACAATTTTTATCATTTGTTTAAAAAGGAACTTTACAGGGGGCTTGTAGTAAGAATAGATATTGTGAATTTATAAAAAAAAAATGAAAACAAAAATCAAATTTCAACAGATTACAGCCTGAATGACGTTTTGCCACATTTACGACTGGTTCGAATTCTTTTAAGTGTGTTATGTTTTGGATAATTAAATGTTCTGTTTCTTTTCCAATATCACATCCACAAACTTTTCATTTTGAGTTGACATACTTTTTAAGTAAATTTAAGTTGATTGGCATCTTTAGTAAGGATTGTATTCTGTTTACTGATAACGGAAGTTTTTCTAAAGACATCAGCTAAGATTACCAACTGCCATTTTCACTTGACATATACTTTTGCAGAAATTGCATTCCTCTAGGAATGTCATGATACATTCCGCATGTGCTATTATTTTGAGCTCTATTTGTACTTGATGTTGATACTAAGAATCATACCATTACCTCGGTTAACCAACAGTGTGCAATGCTTTACTTTGTTCAGTTTCATTGTAATATATTTTAATATAGTCTGAATTGAATAGGAGGTATTTAGTAATTAGAACACACATCTTATGAGACTGATGAATCCAAGAAGCTTTTACCAACACTCTCCTTGAACAATCATACATGCCGAGATACGACATAACTAAGCAAAGCACATATCCACGTCAAATTACATTTCGTTTCCATGTGTGAAAGCAATTAAGTAAAAGAACCCAAGTTAAAATTAGTTTGGTGTGTTTATATGACCTCTTTTTATAGAAATGGGGCGGAATGTTGTAACAAATAAATAGGCTAATATATTCCACAATGTTTTATGGATGTAAAGATTCAATATAGGCCTAAGTTATTAGACACTTTAGGTGATTTTTAAATTATTATTCAAATTCATTTAAATGGTCTGTTAATGAAAGCAGGTGATCAAAGAAATCGAAAACCGTTTGAAATTTTCAAATCCGACCTATGAATGCTTTTGTATCGCTTTTTGTATTTTTTATTAATTTTGGAGAACGCGGGTCAGGCCTAGGGATAAATCTTTTACTTTTCTTATTTCAGACTAGCAAGGTCATGCCACCAATAATAGATACACCCCGCTAGTCAATATTTTAATTGTCTGAAGGGATATTCAGCTCCCAGACATACGCGGGGCATTTAAAGAAGATTAGTTCTGCATGATAAAGGGCTGATCAACACTTAAACTGGGCGAGGTTGAAGCAGAGAACAGGCGCAGGTTTTTAACCTAAATTATTGTTCGTGATTCCGCGTGTTGTTTAATAACATGTGATTAAGCAATTTTTTCCCCAAAAAAATTCTTGAGTATCCATGGATGTCCACATAACCTGTAGGCAACTGAATTTTTTTTATTCTTCACTTTCTAAAATTTGTAAAATTTTTCAAAATTTAATAAATCTGCAATCACATATCAGAATTATTCCCTACAAATGGTTTGGTGTGCTTGGGCAAAATCTTCTTCCCGATAACATATTCTCGAATGAAAATGGTCAATCACGCAAAATTCAAAAATAAACGTCAGGAACGGTGTCTATAAACACTCGATTTAAGTGTCAAAACAAAACTACCAAGCCTAGTTAAAGTCACGCCTGTTTGAATGTGTTATCATATCATTTTATTTGATAGGTACATATAAATATAGCACAATACACAAATATAACACATCAAGAAAGTTACACAAAGGCTATGATAACACATCATTAATTTTCACATTAAAATACAAAATAAACTTATTAAAAGCCAAAAATTGCATATATGTGTTTGTGAACAAACCAGAATTGTAAAGTTAAATGCAAAAAACAAAAATCTGTGCATATGTGTTAATCGATGATAGATACTTATCATAAATAGACGTTAACACAACAGATTCATTTAATATATTATTAGAGGGGCCTCAAAATTGGGTAAAATAACCGAATTTAACTATAATTTAATCATATATGTTAATGTCTTCAAAACAGAATGAAAACACAAATATCAGAAGGTAACTAAGGCTGATATTGAATGTTTGGTCCTTTTAGAAAATAAAAATAATAATGAAAATCACCCGTTGTTTATTTTATTTTGGCCACATTCAGGACCACTTTCTGAAGAATCGCCCTATAGCGTAATAAAAGGCAGGAGCGCGCTGAGAATTTGTTCACAAGTTTAGTAGCGCTATACAAAAGCTGTAAATTATGATGACGCCTATATTTGGTTCAAAATAGCATTTGGAGGAGGAAAAAAGCACGATCCCTGGTGTCGATGTACAATAACTCTCATGAAGTCACATGAAACTTCTTTGTTTGTAATACATTTTCTTTATTGGAGATGTATACTGATTTTACATACAGTTTCTAGGTTTCACACTAGCAGGGATTTTTTTTTACATGGAATTTTATTTGCAACTAGTGGAATGAATTGAAGGATTGCAAGTAATACTGTTTAGAAAGGTTTTAATTTACACTTAGCTTCTATATATATTATTCATGTTATTATTAAATGGTTGTTCATTTGTTAGGTAACCATACAGGGTGAGTCAAATTAAAATGTAATCAACGGAGGAATTTATTTACAGAAAAGCTGTTCATGTATTTCTATTTTAATTATGTTTAATAAATAGAAAATTTAATCAACTTTCATTAGAATTTTAGTTTGTTGAAATTGATCAATGCATTCAAAAGTTACAACCGTTTAAGTAAAGGTACCCAATTTTGAAGTCGAACAAGTTTGCTTCAACACAAAATCTTTACGGTGCAGCAGTGGTTAATGTCTTATTGAATAATCATTATCTTGTTGACGCTACATTCAAAATTTTAAACGGGCACACATTGTGCAGATATACTAAAGAAGATTAAATGGTTGCAGATCAAAGTACTGATGGTCATTTCAGATATCAGTGCACAATCTTGACAGCCAATACCAGGAGGTTAATCATGGCCAAAAATGTAGCAACCGGCACTGGCATTTTCTTGCAGTGAAATAACATCACACTCTATGTACGGCTTAAAATCACCTTCTGTTTTGTCTGTAGTTTACGGATGCCAACCAGGTCCCATCACCTCAAGCTATTTAAAACATTGCTTATAAGCAGAATACCAAGCAACTCTTAGCAACAGGAACTAGGAAGCCTCTGGCGGATCCTGATCTGGATGATTCAACAAAACAACAACCAAGAGCTTTTTTGAGAGACCTGAACGTCATTACCTTCAGATTCAACTCACTATCCCGGTACCCAATATTTCACAGTCCACATTCAACAGCCTATTGTTTTCTTGTTATTTTGTTTCCATAGGCGTTCCTATCATAACAATTAAAAGAGACAACGGCTTTTGTTACCAGTACGTACGTAAAGTAAATAGCGTAGTTTGTTCGCCTTTAAAATTGGGTACCCCCACTCAAATGGCTATAACTTCAGAATGCTTTGTCCGATTTCCACACAATAAATTTTCTATGAAAGCTAATGAAATTTGACATCTCATACAGGAACAATTTTGCAAAAGAACAAAAGACACTGGTTATATAAAAACACTGATTAGATTACACTTTATTCTGACTCACCCTGTTTATCTACATTATATATCGCACAGATCACTTAAGTGCAAATCAAACCACTTCAGGACATGGTTCTGCTCAGGCATTGAATACACTCCTATATAGGTTATTTATAAGAAAACATTATATTGTGTGAAAAGAAAAACTACAGGAACATCATGGGAGCAATGAAAAAAATGAAATGTTCGGGGTTTTTTAATCACAAGGGAGAACAAGTAGTCTGTTATTGTGATTCAAATTTATAAAACTCTTATTAACAATCCTTCAAGGTATATTGTTTGCAATATTCTCAAAATTATCATAACAAGTAGTGTTATCTTGAATAACAGACACGATAATCATCTTTTATCAATCAAGCATATCAATCAAGACGATTGTTACTAATTTTGAAAACAAACAAATAGGCAAACATCATCATCAACATGAACAACAACAACTCCAGACGCAGATTGCGTTTCATTCAGTGCCAGTGTTTGTTTTTTAATACCAGGGAGAACTCAAGTTTTGTTTATGTAGCTACGTGCCACGGGGAAAAAAATCAAATTTTTAAATGCCATCCATCCCTCTGGATACCAATTTAAAAAAAAAAGGACTATTCATGTATCAAAACTCCCGAATTTCAAGTTATATGCATTCAAAAATCGCACTTTGAAGTTGGATTCGCCGTATTGTTTTTGCGAGTGAAGATATTGTTTTTACTCTTAAAATGTATAGCATAAATAAATGATTAATATGCAACACGTAACCTGTTGGAGGTGACTACCTATCATGCGAGATTGTTTTGGATGAGTTGTAACATTCATTCAAAGGCCGTCTATGGTGGTATAATTCTTGCACAGTTGAGTAGGGCAGAATTTTTATATACTAATGAAAACGGGATGACGAAACTTTAGATCTCAGTTTCAAATGGTTCTGCAAAATATGTGAAATTAAATTATGTATATCTCTTGGCATGATATAAGACAGCTATGGCGTCGAAGAGACGAAGATAAAACCGCAGAGGTTGTTGTCTTGGGTTTATGTGATTTACCTTGAAGGTAAATTTCCTTGCAAAAAAGAAGTAGAAAAACTAACGAAGTTCCAGAAAGATACTTGGAAAATGCAATGCTGTAAATCTGTGTGCATTGCAATATTTATTTTGCATTTATGTCCGCACCGATCATGATGAGCTTATTCACGAAAATGCCCTCATGGAATAACGTGACACGACAGTTATTTCTTTCGTTAAGATTAACGTTGCAACATTCAACACACATTCTTAAAATATAGGGAATAGAAAGTAATCAAACAAGCAAACAAAGAACAGCTGAAAGAACGTGTATTTAAACAAACACACGTCGAGCAGCTAGCCAGAATACTTTTTTCAACGATACTCTAATTTAAGTCTTTTTTGTAACACGTCTAATCAAGGGGGAGGGGGGATTTACAACCCACATTGGTTATGAACTTGGTCTTGCTATTAATAAATAGGTATGGTCCTCCCCTATCCAACGATACCAAGATCACAAAAATCAGGCCAAGGCGTTACGTAATTATTAGTCAGAAATGTCTTCGAGGTCGAAAAATCGGAATTTTCGCAAAAATGACCACCTAAATCTTTTTTTTTCCTAAATAACGGAGTTTCTTCGAGTTTGTTTGCAAATAAAGAAGGAAAATAATAATTTTAACATGCCTTGCAAGTTTCCCCCTCATGGCATGCGTATATTTTTTTTCAAAATGACGATTTAAGGTGTTTGGTCCACGCGCCGTCCACGCGTACAAGTACGCGCTAGTTTCCGAGTAGGTAAGTGCCGCAATACGCATGCGCATATACTCTGACTAGTGTTTTGAAGCTAAAAATTGCCATATTTTAATATTTTTCTTGAAAACTAAGTCGGTGACCCCCAATTTTTATTTTTTTATTTGAAAGAACATACTTGTGCGCAACGTTTGTGAAAAAATTAGCAAAAATGCTCGGGCAGATGTTTTTAATCAACACTAAATAATTTCACTTTTGCCACATTTCCAAAAGACCTCTGTACTAATTTATCCCCCAAAACCTCAAAAAATTTTATTTTGAAAAAATATCATTCATGCCGATTTTAACTAAAATTCTTCGGGCGGATCTCTCATGGACCAAACATCTTAAAATTGTTATTGGGTTGCAACAACCCCCTCTACACCCCAAATTTGACGGCCTACCCTAACCACACCTTAGATGGTACCCCCTCTAATTTTTTCATCAAAATGACCAACAAAGATGTAAAAGAGATTACCCAAACCCCTGGGGTCGGTTGCTTTTGCGTTTTTATGCCGCAGGGGAAAGAAAACCCTTAGGGGGTTGCAACCACCGCCCCACCCCATACTACCCCACCCAACCCCCTGGATTAAGAATTAAGAAGCCTATAGACATAGACTCTTCAAAATAGTTACAGATGAATATAAACACCCCCCCCCCCCCCCCCCCCCCCACCCCCCCCACACACACACACACCATCACCACCACACACACAAACACACACTCCAACGTGCATTTGCACAATGGTGAATTGCGGGTAACGACAAGCAACGGATACCTACGGATAGCAGTTTAGAATTACCCGCCCTTCATCGTTAAAGTCAGTAAACGCTCACACAATCCGCCAGCCACGAACACTATCATATTATCAGTCATTTTCAATTGCAAGTTCTTAGTTACAAATCCGTTATCCTCTGTCTAGACAAGTCGTCACAGTGAAAAACACACCTTTAACTTCAAACGTGTCCCTTGCAAGGGCACAGAGGTTCTAGTGGCAGTTTCTTACTGCACGAAATCCCACTATGGGAATACATTCAAAGGGAACGAACTAATTCAACATCTGCGTGTAAAATACGTCAATCATGAATGCAAAATACAGATAAAATCTTTCCTTAAGCAAAATAACTGTCAAATATTTAGTTTGAACTTACAAGGGCGAACTTTTGGTCTGATATTGTGATTTTTGAAATTAGTTTTCACGGAACAGTGTAATCGCAATTGTCTTCACAGCAACACAACGGCTGGTGTTATCTTGGATTTATGATGGTGACACAATAGCAGGTAGATTTAAATCTTCATGTATTAAGAGTAGCATGCAAAGTCTCACGTAGAATACACCAGGGATACACCAATACAATATGTATCTTAAAAATACATATTTATTTACAACGTTATAAGGGCATAAATCAGTTTTCAAATAACGCTTATTCTGCTCATTTTTAAATCTCGAGTTCTACGTCTTTGCAAGTGTCAAAGGGAAAAAAGTGTGCTTCATTTTCTAGGATAAAGGTCTATACACGACGCCTATTATAGGCCAACTATAACACCAAACAACTGAACCTTAGGAATGTCAATTTCAAAAACACAGTTGGGGCCAAGTAAGACGAGGGTTAACAAATATGCATTTATAATGAATCATCATGAACACATAATTAAGATTTGATGATTTGTATTTTCAAGATGATTAAGATACTGATACGACCTTGTTGCTTTCAGAATTTGATGTACAGATGCTTAGCTAATAGATGCCCTATTGGAAAATATCAGCATAATATTTATTTTAACTTTAACATTTACATTTGAGTTATCAAAATCGGGTCAATTGGACTAATCGTGCTAGCTCTGTTCGTTATTGCAATCCATTTCGATGGAATAGATCAAGTAGACTTCAAGAGCTTTAACATGAACTCGAGAAAAGGGTTAATCATATATACCAGTTTTGGGAAAAGAAAAACAACGTTTACGATTATAAGGCTGATGATTAATACTATATAATAGATATTGCTCTCATTTCAAAATTTCAAAAGAGTCGTAAATGCAGCAAACTTCATTTTGTGCTTTAGGTGAAAAAAACATGTTAATGTTGTATTTTGCCGAAGTTGATATTTTGACAGATTCACAATCCTTGTGCTATTTCAATAGTTTAATTTCAAGAACATGATCGGAAATATGAAATATATTTTTTTATATTGTGAGGACAATCAACATAAAATATAGGGTTTACTGATCTTTGAATGCGTTTAATTACAGTTATACATTTTACATCTTTCAACCTTCAACGGACCATAACTTGACTTCTAGAAATCAAATGAAGTTCATTAAAGTGTAATTTTAATCCTTACTAACATATTTTTTGAAACGTTTGTTACCAAGGGGAACCACAACCCCTATGAAATTGAAATTGGAGAACAAAAAGTTGCTTTGCTTTATACCATAGTATAGGGTAGGGTCTCTTCTATCCATTGATACCAAAATCATGACAATCGGCCAAGGCGTTACGTAATTATGACGTCATAAGTACTTCCGAGTCGGAAAAAAACGCGATTTTGCGCAAATATGGCCACCGCATCGAAATGTTGCTGTAAACGTTCTAAATATCGGAATTTTGCCGGTTTGTTGCTTATAAAGAATGAGAATGGTATTTCTGATATGTTCTGTAAGTTTTAGGTGAATACCATGCAGATATTTTTCAAAATGGCGACTTAAAATTTTCTCAAGTGGCAAACACCCCCCTACCTGCCGACTTTGACGAGGCACACTGACCCCCTGAAGGTGGTACCTACAATGTTTTTTCCGTTAAAATGAATAAAAGGATCACCTTATAACAAACCAAAACCCCTAGGTCATATTCGTTTGTGTTTTTATGCGATAGGGAATCATCTGTTTGGGGGGGGGGGGGTATAAGACAAGGGTTAAAGCACGGTCTTTGCAAATATTTAAAACATAAAATTACAATTGGCTGTATTTACCGGTGTTTTGGGATTCACGGTCACATACAAAGTAACCACATCAATGCAAAATTGATATGATGCTGATGCCGACAATTTTCATAGTTTTCAATAATTGGTTTTGCTGATCTTCTTCTTCTTCTTCTTCTTCTTCCTTGTAAAGTGCCACTCCATGATACGAAGATAATCACACTGCAGAGTGATGTGCGCCCATGTCCAAGATGGCCGCAGGCAGAAAATTAGGTGCATATATATACAGTGAAGGTGCTGCTAAAAATGTTGAGACTGCAAATTAGTTGACAACTTCCTTTAATGCCTCTTTGAAGGCATCATAGCTAAGGAAGTCTCCTGGATCCTTCTGAAGATGGTTCCACTCTCTGATGGTGCAAGGGAAGAAGGATGAAAAGAATGTCTGGCTGCTACAATGTGGAATCCAAAATCTTGAGCTGTGTCCTCTGGTGCGAGATGTAGATTTGGTAAGGAACTGGTTCCAATCAATGTCGACCATATCATGACGGATCCTGTAGAGCATGGAGAGACGGCTTTGGCTAAGTCTGCTCTGTAGGGTTGTCCACTTAAGATATCTAACAATTGGGGTAACGCTAGATCTACGATCATAAGTGTTGGTTACAAATCTGGCACTGTTCCGCTGTACTCGTTCAACTTTCTTGGTATTTCGTTGGGTGTGCGGATCCCAAGCTACAGCGGCATACTCCACAATTGGACGGATGTACGTTTTGTATGTTGCTTCTTTTATTGTCCTGCTACAGTGGTACAAATTACGCCCCAGGAAAGCCTTGGTTGAATTAGCTTTCTTGACAGTAACATCAACATGGTGATTGAAGTTGAGCTTGCTGTCTACGTTCAGGCCAAGATATTTTGCAGAGCTGACGACTTCCAGTTTCTCTCCACGAATGGTGTATGATGCCTCAACTGGGTTGCGTTTATGAGTCACCCGGACAACCTGACACTTGGATGGATGGAACTGCATCAACCATGTTTTTTCCCATTTCTGTAGCGAGTCTAAATCATCTTGGAGCTTGATGGTGTCCTCAGTGGATGTAATACGCTTTTATAGGGCACAGTCATCCGCAAATAGGCGAGAGGTAGAATTCATCACAATATCCGGGAGATCGTTGATGTAAGCAAGGAATAGAAGTGGTCCTACGAAACTACCTTGTGGAACACCAGATGTAACTTGGGCTTCACTACTCGACTGGCCTTCTACTATGACTTTTTGAGTTCTGCCGCTTAAGAATTCTTTAATCCAATGATGAGTATTCCCTTGGATTCCATAGTAGTTGATCTTGTGGAGCAGCAAGCGATGTGATACCCTATCGAAAGCCTTGGCGAAGTCCAACAGGATGAGGTCTGTCTGTTCTTTTTCTTCAATACCCTTGGCTAGATCGTGATTTGTCAATATAAGCTGCGTGTTGCAAGACCTTCGCTTCCGAAAGCCATGTTGGGCATTACTCCGTATCTTGTACTTGGAGAATTGATCCATGATGGAGCTATGGACAATATGTTCGCACAATTTACAAAGAATACTGGTGAGTGAGATCGGACGGTAGTTCGCAGCTGATGATTGGTTGCCTTTCTTGAAGAGTGGTACATCTTGCAATGCATGAAGACCTAGAAATGTTTTTATCTTTCCTTGAAATAATTGTCAAAAGAAGATGCGCCGGGAATAAAGGAAATTTCAATTTCAAGTGATGCTAGAAATATTGCCTAGTGATATTAAAGTAAAACAGTTTTTCGTATAAACCAACATATTTCTTGTGAATTTATTTAGTAAACATTTATTGAATCATTCTTGAGTAAGATTGATTAAAGTGTCGACTATGTTCCTTTTTTACCAAGGTGTTGGATCAGTATTTCTTAGTGAAATGTTCATGTAATAATTTAGATGAGATATGTTCCTTTATTTAGCCATTGTCTTATTATTCAATTTTCATTCGCTTATTCGATTCTCTTTAAATTCTACTATTCTACCACGAAAACACGATGACACATTCGATCTAAGGCTAAATTGGTTCTACAAGATATATCAAATTAAATTAAGCAATTTTTTTTGTCATGATTATAAGGCGAAAAAAAACCACGCAGTGGTTATCATAAAATTAATACTCTGTGGTAAAAGTAAATTTCATTGCTCGAAATGTAAATCAAATAAGTTTGTCCGCCAAGTTCTCTCAACAAAGTAAAATCTTAAACGGTAAAAAAATTGCTTTTGTAGTTTGTATATTCACCGCAATACATCAATATGCTTTCCCTTCTAAACGATCTTCCTCTTTCCTTTGTTAATGTTAGTTCGTTTCTTTCATAACTTTCAAACTTAAATGGCCTAATTTGAGAGACAAAATACGTTGAAACCATAGCAACAACATAAAAAATGTTTTCATTGTTGTTTCAACGTGATATGGGTTTGTGATTATATAAATGATATGATGGTTGTAAAATAAAGAATATCCAAATAAGGTTTTATATTTACAATTAAAGTATTTTAAATATGATGTTCCTATATAAAGCTGAAATCACAAGGGATGAAATTAAAACATATATATACAGAGGCAAGTGCTTCGCAAATAACGAGTAGATAAATTCTTTACTAGTCTGACACTACTAGGAACTGCGTGCAATTTTACTTCTTTTAGTTTTAGACATACAGATGAATCATTGGTAACGTTAAGGAAAGTTAATTTTTCATTTGCCTTATTATACATTTAAGCATAATTCTAGCCTTCGCCGTGTAGAGTGTCACTATAAGTTCTTGATAGACGTCTGTTGGCTTCGTTTACTCGCCGTCAAGCTTGCTATGAGGGAAATTAAATGTTTATTAGAATTGATCAAATGTACTCAAATGTGGGTATCTATTTCTTTCTCCTCAATGAAATTCCGTTTCTTCAATAAATCCTTTGAGTTTTGAATTTCTTGAAACAATATCGTCAGGCGTTTACTCATTATAATTTTATTACTACTGTACCAGGTAAGATATCGCCTGTTTACATTATTTTTTTACACCTAAGACATATTTTAAATGTAAATCGCATTTTTTTTTCTATCTTTTTGATGTTCTTGGAAACAAACATATGTGATGACTAACCCCGTAAAGGGGGACTTTGAGACAGAACACTTTACAAGAAACATGTGAAAATAAGCCGCGAAGAAAAAGAAAATAATAAGAATTTCCAGCATATTTTCTGTTGTAAAATGTGATCGCCTTGATCAATTTCAACAAGTAAGGTGCCATTTTGTAGCTTAGAAAATGCCGCAACAGATGTAATGAAAATATCTGCAAAGTCCCCTCCCCCTTCGAGGTGAGCCATCATATATACATGTATATATGTCATATGTTTATTATTTGTTTGAAAGGAAACCTTGCAAGGGGATTGTAGTAAGAATAAATATTGGGAATTTACAAAGTGTATTATTTAAAAAATCAAATTTCGGCAATTTACAGCCTGTTTAAGTGGGTTTTTTTTGCCTGTAGCAAAAGTTTGCCGAATTTACGACTGGTTCTAATATCACATCCACAAACTTTTCATTTTGAGTTGACATACCTTTTAAGTAAATTTAAGTTAATTGGCATTTTAGTTAAGATTGTATTCTGTTTAGTGATAACGGAAGTTTTACTAAACACGTCAACTAAGATTATCAACTGACATTTTCAATTGACATACTTTTGCAGAAAATTGCATTCCTTTAGGAATGTCATGATACATTCCGCATGTGCTATTATTTTGGGCTGTATTTGATGTTGATATTGAGAATCAAACCATTACCTCGATTAACCCATAATGTTCAGTGCCTCACTTTTATCAGTTTCATTGAAATAGATTGAATATAGTCTGAATTGAATAGGCTGTATTCAGTAATTAGTACACACATCTTATGAGACTGATCAATCCAAGAAGCTTTTACCAACACTCTACTTGAACAAACATACATGCCGAGGTACAACATAACTAAGCAAAACACATATCCACGTCAAATTACATTTCGTTTCCATGTGTGACAGCAGTTATGTAAAAGGACCCAAGTTAAAATTAGTTTGATGTGTTTATATGACCTCTTTTATAGAAATGGGGCGGAATGTTGTAACAAATAGATAGGCTAATATATTCCAACATGTTTTATGAATGTAAAGATTCTATATACGTTAATAGACACTTCAGGAAATTTTAAAATTCAAATTCTTTTAAATGATCTGTCAAAACCGTTTGAATCGAAAAACCGTTTGAATTTTTCAAATCCGACATATTAAGCTTTTGTATCGCTATTTTTATTAACTTTGGAGAACGCGGGTCATGGGATAAATCTTTTTCTTTCATTTTTTCAGACAAACAACGTAGGTCATACCACCAATTATAGATACACCTATATACGCTAGTCAATATTTTAATTGTCTGAAGGGATATTAAACACACATGAGGAGTTATTTTGCACCCAAACATGCTCGGGGCATTCAAAGATTATTAGTTCTGCTTAATTAAGAGATGATCAACACTTAATTTGGGCTGAGTTGAAGCAGAGAACAGGTGCAAAATTTTCACCCAAATTCGGAACTTCAAAAAAAAAAAGTAAATTTTTCAAAACCCAATAAATTTGTAACCACATATCAGGATAATTTCCTACAAATAAGCGGATGTATTTGGGCAAAATTGTCTTCCCGATAACATATTCTGAATTAAAATGGTCAATCAGATAGCGCAAAATTCAGAAAAACGTCAGAAACGGTGTCTAAAACACTCGATTTAAGTGTCGAACCAAAACTACTAAGCCTAGTTAAAGTCACGCCTGCTTAAATATGTTAATGTGTGAAATATAAATGTGTACCAACCAGTTGATGGGTAAGTGAAGTAACTAAATTACAATTATGAAAGTATGTTGAAGTCGTAATCTCCCTACCCATCCCTATTTCAATATTTGATTAGTTGATGACTAGAGAACTTATGTGGTCTAGTGAAACAGTGCAGTAGGTCGCAAATTCGAGTCCCGCTACGGCCAAGACATCTAATTTCGATTGCTTCGTCGAACTAAGAAATATTTGGGAGCTCTTATGGGAATTATTACAATCTAAGCTTGAATAGGGTGAGCGCTTGGCCGGTGACTCCTATAGTTGAAGCGAAATGATTGTGACGGTGACCTGACGGCAGTGTATAATAGGCAGCAGCGAATCGAATACTGAATCGAAAATTAGCTTTTATTTTCACATGTACAATCTAGTAACTGATTTAAAAAGTACTTTTCCCAAGTTTGCTTTATGCCTCTTACTTTATTTATTCATTTACAATTTTCCATAACAGACCTTTTTCCATCCAACGTTTACTTGAATTTTATGTGAGGTTATTACCCAATGTAAACAGATTGAAGCAAAGGTATTGGCGTCAATTGTGTCAATTTCATTATATGTACATTATACTTTGACGCAAGAGAGGCGAAATCTAAGAGAATACTACAGCGTTCGTTGAATTTCTTGTTGCACCTAGAATTTGACTAAAACAATTATTAAGTTGCAAGTTTTAAGAATTCCATTGGAATATCGTACTTATGTTAGTATGCATTCATGAGCCCCGTGTTTTACATGTCATGTCGATGTTAAGCTTAAGCCATTTTACTGTCACTTTCAAGGACCCTTAAATATAAAATAAAATAAGATATAAAAATCATTTTTCCTTTTGTTTTAATAGTTACAATTATGAAGTTGCAAGTTTTAAGAATTCCATTGGAATATTGTACTTATGTTAGTATGCATTCATGAGCCCCGTGTTTTACATGTCATGTCGATGTTAAGCTTAATCCATTTTACTGTCCCTTTCAAGGACCCTTAAATATAAAATAAA
>JXSR01S025098.1:30307-41577 GCA_000969725.1 Ophiothrix spiculata
CGATCATGTAATTAACATCATTGTATGAAACAAAACAATGTAAAATTTACGTAAAGTGTGACCTAGACCTTACTCAATTAACCAAAACCCATACTCCATCCTGGCATTCCATATCTTTAATATGGATTGTTTGAAAAGGAGGATGTTTCCCGGGGGGGGGGGGGCACTCGAAAATTTGTTTGGTAGGTATGTGAGATCCGCGATATCCAACATAGGGTCTTGCAGAACGGATTTTTGGTCAAAAATAGGGTCTATGGAACTGATTTTTCCCCGAATTGAGCTCTCAAGAACTGCCTTTTCCCCATAAAAATACGACTATTTCAGCTGAAAATAGCCCAAAATTAGCTTGAAAACATACTAAAACACATTTTTGAGTCATTTTCTTTGAAAATGGGGTCTTCGGAACTGAAGTAATCTTGAAAAGAGCATCTTGAGGAGCGGAAGAGGAGGCTTCAGGCAGTGGCGGACAGGCCATTGCCACTGACAATCGTTACGAGACACCGGCACTACCGGCCTGTCCATATGAATATTAACGAACCCGTAATCCCCCATACGTGGTCATAAATATTAAACAACACATGACCAGAAAAAACCTCGATCAGTAATAGGATATGAATAACTGTACAAAAAATTAGGTTTTGATAAGAAGAAGTGGGGTTCACGCGTGAACCCCAACGGATTTTGAGTAATATAATTATGTTTAATTTTGTGACATCGCTTTTGTAATTTATTTGATCAATGTAAAAAAAGAAGTTTTGTAATATTTTCAAAACACAGTTAGTGGCTCTGCCAATTACGATACACGTAAAATGTATCCCTAAGCGGCCTGATGTTCCCATATTGTCAGGTATGAGGGCGCTTTTATACCACTTTACAAAATGACTACCATAACGGTGGAAGAGCAGGTTGTTGCGGGGAAAAACGGAACATTTCATGAAGAAAGTAAGCCACTTTTATAGCTACCTTCGGAGGATAAAATAGAAAAGAAGAAATAATGTTGCCAGAATTTAGCCACATCAGGACTGTATCCTGGACCGTTTTCAAAATGGTCCCAAAATACCAAACATTACCTAGACTAAGTTAGTTTTTGTATTTAATTTAAAAAAAAAATACACTTAACGACGTTGATTTTTAAATCGTATGAAGGGATAGGATAAAAAGCTGTCCCCGGTTGCATATATCAGTTTCAAAATGGCCGCCAAAATAACATGTTTTATCAAGATCAATCAAAATAGCTTGTAAAATACCCAATATCATAAATAAATAATCAAAAGAAACATATAGTTCCCCATTTTTCAAACCAAATACTACTTTTCATTTCAAAATTAGTAAGAGTGACTTATGGTGGCATCGTCAATATGAAATAGCCTTGAATTTATACATCATGAAAGTTTCTTCCTAAATACTTGACACGTGTTTTAAAATGGCGCCCGAAATGATTTCTAAAATGGCTACCAAAATACTATTTTTCAGTTCATAACTGGGTTAGACCTACATTAAAATGGTATTAATATACTCAATATTAAATGTCTGTGAGTGTTACAACAGAGAAATTTCTGCTCAATCATGTCAATTGATATTGAAAAACGGCCGTCACGGTTGCTCATATAGTTGGAATAAAAATATTGTTACCACTTTTTTATGTAAAGGTTAATTTATGATGAAAATATCTGGAAACTTTTGCAAATTAAGAAGGAAAATTATATTTCTAACATGCCCTGCAAATTTCAGCCTCATAGCATGCATATATTCTGAAAAAAGGTAACTTAAATTTTTCCGGGGTTGCACCCCCTTACAACTCAACTTTGACGGCCTACCCTAACCCCACCTTAGGTGGTACCCCCCCCCCCCCTAATTTGTCCATCAAAATAAACGCAAAGGGTGTAAAAGAGATTACAAAAAATGACTGGGGTCGGTTGCCTTTATGTTTTTATGCTGCGGGGAAAAACCTTAGGGGGTTGCAACCACCCCCACTCCACCCCCTTGGTTTGACAAAGGTCAAGGTCTAAGGTAAATTTAATTGCACGAAATATAGTCAAAAATAGAAAAAAAGGAAGAAAAGAAAATTATTAAGTTCCGTCTTTGACTGCCATGTCTTCTAAACAAAGTAAAATCTCAAACTGTAAAAAACACATTTAAAATGTGCTTTGAACATTCACCGCAATACACGAATATATTTTCCCTTCTAAACGATCTTCCTCTTTCCTTTGTTAATATTAGTTAATTTGTTTTATGAGTTTCAAAAATAAAATAAAATGTGCCCTAATTTGTAATTAGAGAGACAAATCACGTTGAAACAACACCATAAGAAACGTTTTTATTGTTGTTTCAACGTGATATGGGTTTGTGATTACCAATTACACCTATTTCATATACACGATATCTTTGAGGAGTAAGGCCAGTATTTTTTTCCTCGCTAAGAATTTCAGTCTCCTGTTACGATATCTACATTGATTGATGAATACATGTGACCGTTCATCTCAAACGAGCCGTAAATGCATCCTCATGTCATTCACGCTTTTTAAATATTTGCAAAGATCATGTTATAAGGTTTAAACGTTATGGTCCGTACAAGGTTGACAGGGAGTAAAAACCGTATTTCGCATTAGTTTTTCAGAGTTGGAAAGCTTTGAGACAAACAATTTTTTGAAATGGCCTTATCAACAGTTTGTAGAAATTGGTAAGTCAGTATAATCTGATGAAGCAGGAAATTATGTTATTATTTAATAAGAGATTTGTTTAAAGAAATGTCTCGCCTACTCATTCGGACAAAGTTTCATATGCATATCTTTGGCTTATCAACAGTTTGAAGTAATTGGTAAGTCAGTATAATCTGATGAAGCAGGAAATTATGTTATTATTTAATAAGAGATTTGTTTAAAGAACTGTCTCGCCTACTCATTCGGACAAAGTTTCATATGCATATCTTTGGCTTATCAACAGTTTGAAGAAATTGGTAAGTCAGTATAATCTGATGAAGCAGGAAATTATTTCCCGCTCCCCCAAGTCAGTATAGAGAATGCGAATCTGTCAAAAAATCAATTTTGACAAATTATGACCTTGAAATGTATTTTCACTTGTAGGGAAAAAAGAAGTTTGCTGCAACAAACATATAATTGGCAAGATGGGTTCTAATGCTTAGGTCACAAAAAGAAAGAGTAGTCGACTGACCTCAGGTCGAGCAGGCACGCTACAGCAGACAAAGCCCACACGAGTTCAACGAGTTCACAACAATAAACCTAAGAGATAACGCTCATGTGAGTTTTGTTTGCTGTGGCGTGCCAGCTGGGGTTCGGTCGATTTATCTTTTTATATGTGAAATATTTACTATGTTCAGGTTTTAGTAATTAATAGTTTCTTAAACCTTTTTGAATATAATTGTGAAGTTTGATATATAAATTAAGTCCAGAAAATATATTTATGAGATTTCCTAGTGGCACATCATTTCTACAAATGTACTATTTATCAATTGAAAACCCCTTATACAAACTGACAGTTGCGAATTAATTTCAAGCTAGAGTTCATTACATGCATGTATTTCAATTCTTCACATGTTCAGCTTTTGATACTTTCGTTTTTCGTTTTTTATTTCAAAATTAAAAACGGTTGCATAATACATAGTGATAAAAATTAGTCTCAATTGGACTTTAAAGTTGTATATATATAATTGAGTGTATTGGCAAATGGACCAATAAACCGATATTACACTTTCTCGCATTATCTGCTTTCTAAATTTTAGATCATATTAAAAACAAATGCATATATAAGTTTCATAAAAGTTATATAAATAAGCAGTTTTTCATTTTAGGGGCCGTTTATTTATATAAATGCTATCATGGTTGTAAAATAAAGAATATCCAAATAAGGTTTTATAATATTAACCCTTATTCTCCAAAGGGGGGGGGGGGGGTTGTTGCAACCCCCAACCTAAGGTTTTTCCCCCGCTTCATAAAAACGCAAAAGCAACCGGTCCCAGGCATTTGGGTAATCTCTTTTACATCCTTAGCGGTTATTTTGATGAAGAAACTAGGTGGTAGCACCTAAATTTATGCATGCTATTCGACTCAAACTTACAAAACATGTTAGAATCATCATTTCCCTTCTTAATTTCCAAAAAATTCGACGAAAATTATTTATTTAGAACTTTTATAGCAAAATTTTGGCCATTTTTGCCATAATGCATTTTTTCCTGATTTTCCCATCCTAGAGTACTTTATGACATCATAATTACGTAACGCCTTAGCCGATTTTGATGATATTGGTATCGTTGGATAGGAGAGGGTCCTACCTATCTATTAATAGCAAAATCAAGTTCATAGGTTCTGTTCCAAAATATTAGTGGGGGGATTGCACCCCCCCCCTTAATAAAAATAGCTCAGAAGAACAAGGGTTAAAGTATTTTATATATGATGTTTCTATATAAAGGTGATATGACAAGGGATGAGATTGAAACATATACAGAGGCAGATGCTTCCTAAAAAAGGATTGGATAAATTCTTTACCAATCTGACACAATCAGGAACTGCGTGCAACTTTATTTCTTTTAGTTTTAGACATACATATGAGTCATTGGTAACGTTAAGGAAAGTATTTTTTTTTTCATTTATCTTATTATACATTTAAGCATAATTCTAGCCTTCGCCGTGTAGAGTGTCACCCTTAGTTATTGATAGACGTCTGTTGGCTTCGTTTACTCGCCGCCAAGATTGTTATAAGGGAAATTAAATGTTTATTAGAATTGATCAAATTTACTCAAATGTGGGTATCTATTTCTTTCTCCTCCATGAAATTCCATTTCTTCAATAAATCCTTTCTTCGTGAAACACAATTTTATTACTACTGTACCAGGATACGATATCGCCTGTTTACATTATTTTTTAAACCTAGGACATCTTTTTAATGTAAATCGCAAAAAATCTCTATCTTCTTGATGTTCTTGGAAACAAACATATGCATGTATATATGTCATATGTTTATCATTTGTTTGAAAAGAAACTTTACAAGTGGCTTGTAGTAAGCATAGATATTGTGAATTTACAAAATGTATTATTTAAAAAATCAAATTTCGGCAAATTACAGCCTGTTTAAGTGTTTTTGCCTGTAGCAAAAGTTTGCCGCATTTACGGGCTGGTTCGAATTCCCCAAAGTGTGTTGTGTTTTAGATAATTAAATGTTCTGTTTCTTTTACCAATATAACATCCACCAACTTTTCATTTTGAGTTAACATACTTTTTAAATAAATTCAAGTTGATTGGCATCTTTAGTAAGGATTGTATTCTGTTTACTGATAACGGAAGTTTTTCTAAAGACATCAGCTAAGATTACCAACTGCCATTTTCAATTGACATACTTTTGCAGAAATTGCATTCCTTTAGGAATGTCATGATACATTCCGCATGTGCTATTATTTTGAGCTGTATTTGTATTTGATGTCGATACTGAGAATTACACTATTACCTCAATTAAACCACAGTTTGCAGTGCCTAACTTTGTTCAGTTTCATTGTAATAGATTGAATAGGCTGTATTCAATAATTAGAACACACATCTTATGATCATTCCAAGAAGCTTTTACCAACACTCTGCTTGAACATAAATACATGCCGAGATACAACATAACTAAGCAAAACACATATCGACGTCAAATTACATTTCGTTTTCATGTGTGAAAGCAATTAAGTAAAAGAACCCAAGTTAACATTAGTTTGGTCTGTTTATATGACCTCTTTTATAGAAATGGGGCGGAATGTTGTAACAAATAAATAGGCTAATATATTAAAAACATGTTTTATGGATGTAAAGATTTCATATAAGTTATTAGACACTTCAGGAAATTTCAAAATTATTATTACAATTCTTTTAAATGGTCTGTAAATAAAAGCAGGTGATCTAAGGTATCGAAAACCGTTTGAATTTGTTAAATCCGACCTTTAAAGATTGTTTTTATCGTAATTTTTTATTAATTTTGGAGAACGCGGGTCAAGGGATAAATCTTGTTCTTTCATTATTTCAGGCAAACAACGTAGGTCATGCCATCAATAATAGCCACACCTATATACGCTAGTCAATATTTTAATTGTCTGAAGGGATATTAAACACACATGAGGAATTGTTTTGCGTGGGGCATTTAAAGATGATTACTTCTGCTTGATTAAGGGATGAGTAACATTTTATTTGGGCGGATTTGAAGCAGAGAACAGGTGCAGATTTTCCACCCAAATTCGTCTCTTCAAAAAAAGGGGGTCGATTTTTCAATACCCAATAAATCTGTAACCACATATCAGAATTCTTGTCTACAAATAGGTGGATATGCTTGGGCAAAATCGTCTTCCCAATAACATATTCTGAATAAAAATGGTTAATCACATAGCGCAAAATACTAAGCCTAGTTACAGTCACGCCTGCCTGAATATTAAATGTTAATGTGTATATAGGTCAGCGGTGTGAAATATCAACGTTCACCCACCAGTTAAAGGGTAAGTGAAGTATCTAAACTACAATTATGAATGTATGTTGAAGTCGTATTCTCCCTACCCCATTCCTATTTCAATATTTGATTACCTACCTCGTGTGGTCCAGTGGAACAGTGCAGTAGGTCGCGAGTTCGAATTCCGCTACGGCCAATGAGTTTTGTCCTAGGGCAAGGCATTTAATCTCGATTGCTTCGTCGACCCGAGCTATATTGGGGAGCTCTTACGGGAATCATTACAATCTAAGTTTGAATAGGATGAGCGCTTGGCCGGTGACTCCTAGTTAAAGCGAAATGATTGTGACAGTGACATGACGGCAGCGTATTAATAGGCAGCAGCGAATCGAAAACTGAATCGAAAATGAGCTTTTTGTTTTCATAAGTCACATTTAAAATGTACATGGATTGAAGTACAATCAAGGAACTGATTTGAAAAGTACTTTTCCCAAGGTTGTTCTCTGCCGCTTACTTTATTTATTCATTTACAATTTTCCATAACAGATCTTTTTCCATCCAACGTTTACTTGAATCTTATACAGGGTGTCCACGAATGATTTATATTCAGTTTCAAAAAATCCGAAAAAATACTAAATCGAACAGCGTTTCTACATTAGTGGATAAGTCTTCTACATTTTCCATAGGTTTCATCAACATATCATGCTTCATTGCTTTGTGCGATGACGTAATTGAAAATCTAGGCAAACGTGGTTTTGATCTGTAAAAATAATCATGCAGGTATTTACATACTTGTAATATGCACACTTATATTTGTAAAGTGTAATGAATACAACTTGACCAATTTCAAATCATCTTTCTTTGGGTTTTTAATTTTCTATGGTCTACAAAGAGCATTACCTTGGAAACTTCAGAATCTATTCCTATACAAAATAGCGATATAGTCTTAATCAGATATGGAGCAGGACACCATATTGGCGGGCAAGTTGAGGAACCATAGTTCTGTTAATTATGTCATCATACTTCCACACGTTGGTGTTTCCGTCGACAAATACTGGTCCTAATATTTGAGTTGCTACCCATAATACCCATCCAAACTACGTTTCAAGGGGGGTTTCTCTTAGGCGGGTAACATCTAACATCATTTGTACACTTTTTAATTTTCTATGATCTACAAAGGGCATTACCTTGACTTCCGAATCTATTCCTATACAAACTAGCAAGATAGTCTTAATCAGATATGGAGCAGGACAACATATTGGCGGGCAAGTTGAGGAAACCACAGTTCTGTTGAATATGTCATCATACTTCCGCACGTTGATGTTTCCGTCGACAAATACTGGTCCTAATATTTGAGTTGCTACCCATAACACTCCTTATTTGTACTGGTCATTGTAAAGCTGTTCAACCGTAACCAAAATCGTTATTTCTGTCTCAAGGACACCCTTATATCTATTACAGTCAATCAATAAAACTTAAATTTTAACTTTAGAAAAGTGAAAGAAGGTTTCAGTATAGTCAGTTTTGACTATTTAAGTTCCTCTTATAACAAATTTACAATTATATATTTACAATAATATACACTATTAAGAAACATCTCTATAACTTTCCACAAGAACATGCGATTTGAAACATTAAAAATTCTTAAGAAACCTTAAGACATGTTTAACTTGAAAATAACCAAGATTTAACCACAACTTTACCCATTGGTCCATTGAAAAATCCAACAGCCGGGTATAAATAATTTGTGGACACTGTGTATAAGGTTATTTCTCAATGTAAACATATTGAAACAACATATATTGGCTTCAATTGTTTCAATTGAATTATATGTACATTATACTTTGACGCAAGAGAGGCAAAATCTAAGAGAACACTACAGCGTTCGTTGAATTTCTTGTTGCACCTAGAATTTGACTAGAACAATTATGAAGTTGCAAGTTTTAAGAATTCCATTGGAATATTGTACTTATGTTAATATGCATTCATGAGCCCCGTGTTTTACATGTCATGTCGATGTTAAGCTTAATCCATTTTACTGTCCCTTTCAAGGACCCTTAAATATAAAATAAAATAAGATTTAATTTGTTTTAATAGTTACATTTTCCCGTCTCATTTAATATATACTTTGATGTATTGAATCTGTCAATTTAATTCAACAATTTTGCTGAACTTACATGCATCATGATCATCAAACACTGTTCAAACGTTTATTGAAAAATAATAACAAAGTACATCAATCCACCAAGGTTCTAATAGCATATGTTTGAAATAATCGCTTGAAATGGCTTTGAGGGTTACAAAAAATATTGTCTATAATTATTTAGGGAAGCATGATAATGTTTTGATCATAAACACCATGTTCCATTGATTATTTTGAACATTTAATGTTTTATATAAAAACCCATTTTGTGAAAGAAAGAAAAGGGAACAAACCACAACAAAAACAAAACATTTTGGCGGGTATTTTTAGATTTCTTCACGTCAGACGTCATTTTCGATTTGAAACATGTTAACAACATAATTGAAGATAAACAATCTTATTGTAACTCTGAATGATATTTTCTGTTGATCATTTATAACATTAGGCAGGCCGTTTGAATTTGAAATATGTAAATGATCTTATTTCGAGCAAAATGTTAATGATCTAGAGAGCATTTGCTAATAAATTATTAAGTGTTTTATAAGTTGCTTCAAAAACATTGTTTTGAACATATATTATGTTGGTGGCTATTGTGGACACCATCTTGTATGTTCAAAGCTTGTTGGATTCTTGAGGATTTTCAACCAGCTTTTCTATACATTTTCCAGGATCTATCCTGAAAAAGCAGCATGTTCCGAAATAGGTTATAGCTAATATTATGGGACTCTTGTACTTGAAAAATTATCACTCTCTCGTGAATAAGTGACATGCAAGACATCGGTCGAAAGCGTTGACTATCAAGTTACGCTGGTTTATATTCAAGTTATTTTTCCCTCTTTTTAATTGGTTGACTTTTATTCACATATCACGGACATATCGCTGACAATTGACAGAAGCCATGCTTTTAACACAATCTCAGGAGTCGATGCAATCATCATAATTCTCATAAAGTCAAATTGATTCTTGTTTATTTCGTTTTCTTTTTTGAAGATATATACTGTACTGACTGATTCTATATACAGTTTATAGGTTTCATACTGGAAGTTTTATTTTTTAAATGGAATTTTGATTTACTTGCAATAAGGGGAATGAATTGAAGGAATCAAGCACAGTCAATAATTTGAAATATGTATGTAGCGCCACCATATTTGCACAAATCAAAATTCACAAAATTTACCAATAAACATATTTTAAATCAACGAAATTTTAACAACAATTAAAAAAATTTTGAGAATGGATTACAAAGTTTATCATGCAACAGTTCCCAGTTATTTGTAATGCTTTTCCAACTTTGTGTGAAGTACAGGGTGTCCCAATAAAAACGCAACGAATTTTAAACTTTTATTTTGAGAGAACAGAGCACAATGGTGAGCAAACGTTACAATAATATTATAGGGTAGACTATTGGCTTTAACAGGATTTTTGTTTTGTTTAATTTGGATCTCTGAATCAAAAGTTATTGCACATTTTGTAAAGACCCGAAAATTCTTGATGGTCCGATTTGTTAATCTGTAAAGATTCACCCCTGGTGACGTCATTGGGCACACAGACTCCTTTTTTTTCTACTCTTTTGGTAAAAATTGTATCCTAAACAACCCAATTGTCACACCAGAAGTAACGGATTCAAGAAATGTTGACCTATTTAAGTTAAAAATGAACTTCCAATATCACTTAATTTTAGGTACAGGTCAGGTAAGATTGGTTTGGATTGATTGTGCTCTAATTGGTTGCAAAACTCTCTTCAATTCAAGTTTGCATTTCTTTAGCTTGAAGTCTAAACTTATAAATCGGACCAAAGTAGATTTAAAGGGCTTTCTTAAATTATTCATATCTCTGGACTGATGTGGTAAAATGAAACGGGACAAAAAGCATGTTGTAGAGTAATTACTCTAGTTTTGATAATCATATATTACTATGATTTAATCTCTTAGCAACTATTTTTAAATATTTTTTATTTGCTCGTTACATTAATATTGGGACAAGCTGTATAATGTGATATTTTGATTAAAAATGAGTTAATGTCCACTTCAATCAGCAGTGATTTGTAGTAAAAAAACTATTTCCTTACGAACGATGTCTCAAACGCTACTGACCGTTACATGATCTTTATTCAACGTTTTAGTTATTAATTTAATTTCCAAATACATGTCTTGACACCACCAGTGAGCACTATTATCAACCAAAAAAGTTTCCATAGGATGTCTTGTATTTTCTATATGCTGGGTTCTGATTTAAAAGTGAAAATGTTCACTTTTTTCAAACGGTGATATTGTTTTTACTTTTTAAATGTATATCACCAATAAATGATTATTATGCAACACGTAACTTGTTGGAGTTGACGGCCTATCAAGCGAGTTTGTTTTGCATTCACATTCATTCAAGGCCGTCTCTGGAGGTAAAATTCTTGCACAGTTGAGTAGGGTAGAATTTGTATATACTAAGGGGCGCACCATTTGTGACCGTCCACCCCAAAACAGCAGTAAATGCCAGCTCTTGTCATTTTCATTTTTTTAATTATTTGTAAAGACAATGCTTTAAGGATTAAAATGATACCTTAATGAACTTCACACGATTTCCAGAAGTCAAGTTCTGGTCCCTCAAAAGTTGTCAGGGATTAAAACGTATAACTGAGATAAACGCGTTCAAAGATTAGTAAGCCCTATATTTTCGTCTAAAGAAAAAGCAAATTTATTTCACATTTCCT
>JXSR01S025102.1:15944-33054 GCA_000969725.1 Ophiothrix spiculata
AAAGCAGATAAAAGAAAATAAGAGAAATGAAGGTTAAGACTGACTAATTGATATAAGTAATGTGGAGAACAATATTTTAGCTCAATAACTTTATACTGGCTACAAGACAAAAATGAAGATTGAATATAAAGGATTGGATAAATTATAAGAAAAATAAAAGTCACAAGAAAAATGAAGAGAAAGAAAGAAAAGCAGATGAAAAACAAAATAAATGAAAGTTAAGACTGACTAATTGATATATCTGAAATACTGAAAAAAGAGACGGGAATATAAACGAAAATACTGCTAATGATGATGATGATGATGATGATGATGATGATGATGATGATGATGATGATGATGATGATGATGATGATGATGTGTTTTTATCATAAAATTATAAGTTGCAATTTCTGTTTTACCCTAGTAGACAAATCAAAACTAGTATCGCGCACACTTAAAAACGAACTATACTTCGAAACTCGGTCGAAGTGACATTGTTTTGAAATTTGACCCTTGGGCACATTCTAGTTGAAAAAATAGGCCGAAAGTATACTATTTCTGTAGCTTTTACTACCTAAATTTCTATTTACTACCTAAATTTCTATTTACAAAAGATAGCATAAACTTGCAGGTAAGTAATTGCTAGGTTATTAGATATAGAAAATTCTTGTGGTGCGACTTGCAAAAACAGTTCGTTCAGATATTTTCTGATTTCTTTTATTGTTTGTAAATTTGTGAGTGGACAGCGTCTTAAGTCAACCTAGACGAGCAATAGGCATGTTACAAGTAATTGCTAAGCTTAGGTCTTCATGTCAAGCTCTTGCTTTTGCTTGGTAATAGCAATTGCTATTTTATGAATTCGACCCAATAGACTATTTTCCACGCTGAAAGTACCGTATATCCGGGAACTTTTGCGCAATCGACCATATTAATACATTGTGCGCACAACGTAAAATATGGTCGGTTGCGCAAAAGTTCCCGTATCAGTGCGGTACTTTCAAGATGCATTATTGGACTATCGAAAGTGGACTATTATCCGTTTATTCAAAGCATCCATGTATCGCGTGGCATTATATTCGCTTGGGATTCGCTTTTCTTTACTCTTTCGATACATTTTTGTGCACTTTTTCCTACACATAGAAATAAATTTAAAAGTATTTAACAATCAGACATGAAGAAATCAAATTAGTAGATATTTCCTCTTTTGGAAATTTGTAAGAAAGCCTGTGACAATATTAAATGTTACGAATAGCTTACATAGGGTCATTGACCCGATATTGAATTAAAGATATCATCAGTTGCAGAACTATAAGGTGCAAGAATTAAATTCTCAATTTCCGATTTCTCTCTAACCTGGGCTGAGTAACAAATCCCTAAAGACTAAGAATGAACTTGGTTCTAATAATGTTCCTTATATTGGAAAAGTAATGCTCGTTTTAAAATCACCATGGCTAATTTAACTCTGATTCGAATTTCTGATTTCTGATTCGAATACATGTACATGATTTTAAAGATTATGCAAATCATTGACATCATGAATAGGTAATTAGCGAGATGTAATTAGTGAAACGGAAAGATTCTTGTCATACATTGTGGCTAATTAGGTTCTAATTTGCTGAGTAGATAATTACACATGCTTGGAATGAAACGTTCATTTTGTGTCCCACTTGTCAAAAGTTTAAGACCTATTTTTTTTAATTAAGTCGTCATGTTTTCAAATTTTGTGTTTTACAAGTTTTCATCTAAAGCACCAATCAGTACCTGTAAAGAAACAAATTTTTCAAGCACACCGCTAATTTAATAGAACCACTGATCTAAGCACCGACTATCGCAAATAATTGTTTATTTAAAGTAGAACTAGTAGTTTGATTCAGAGAGTACCAGACATGGTATACACTAAATTGAACAATATTGACAGCCCGAAACAAGGGCTAATTTAAGGCTCCATGAAATGGACATCTAAGAAATATTATCATTCAAAATCAACACCACATAAGAAGTATCAAGCCTACAATCTATAAAAAATTGAACACAAGATTTTGCATTGTCCGAATGTTATGAAATTACTAGATTTCGGTGAAAAAGACGTCAACCTTTTCGAAGTAGTCTGTTGACGCCATTTTGTACTTGTCGTGAATGAAAAATCACTAGTAAAGGTTCATAAATATAGAGACTCTGTACCTCATATGGCACAAATTGTGTTATTCTGACTTGTGTTAGAGGCAAAAACTTAGTATCAAGATGCATAAGAAAATCAAACATTTCCGGTCGGTTTTTTCGTCTAATAATTTTTTTAATAATTCAAAACAATATCCGTAGAAAAATGTGTAACACATATCATCTGGTGACCTGACAAAAATTGTCTTATGTGTACCCAATTCACAGACTGACCGATTTCCAAAATCTGAAATTTAATTGACCTAATTCTTCTTGCAAATAGATGCGCCGATTTACATTGTTACCCGATAGTCAGTAAATCAGGATGACAAGATTGCAACTTGATGATTCTCTTTATCTTCAGCCTGGAATCGGTTATTCATCGGTGTTTATGAAAGATGCGCAGCCCTATTTTAGAATTACTCTAATCTGTGGGGACTCTTATGGCATTGTTTGATTAAGGGGTATCTGTTACGATGGTTTAAAGGTACATTCGTTTACTCAGGTGGTATGGTGGGACGATGACTTCTGTGTAGGTGGGATGAGCATTGATTATGCGAACGCGCTTTCATTTATACTATTTACGGCTAAAATCATGTCACATTTTTCTTAAAATTAGAATAAATACATACGGAATGTTGAAAAACATCATGTTAGCAACTACTTATCTAATATGCTATTTTAATTCAAAACAGTACTCGTTGAAGTATAATGTAAAATCGGCAACACTCATCATTTGTGATACAATTTGTTTATCCCACGCATGAAAACTGACCAAGTCTGAAACTAAATTAACACAATTCTTTTTTTTTTGCAAATAGATGCGCCGATTTACATCGAAACCCGATAGTGTGTAAATCAGGATGACAAGAATTGCAAATTAATGGTTCTCTTTATCCTCAAAACTGGATTGGATATTCAACTGAGTTTATGATAGATTCGAAGCCCTATTTTAGAATTATTCTAATCTGTGTTATTCCGGTGGCATTATTTAATCTAAGGATATCAGTAACGATGGTTAAACAGGTAAATTCATTTACTCAGGTGTTATGGCGGGACGACGACTTCTGTTGAAGGTAAGACGAAGATTGATAATGCAAATGCACTGTCATTTATACCAATCAAAAAGACCTTAGAAGATTAAAATACTTCGTTAAATGACATGAAAGCTGAGAAAGAAGGTTCATGCAAGATGAAAATTCATAATACAATTACTGTACATCTTTATTGTAAACGTATCGGGAATTATCAGAGGTATCAATTTTTAACTCGAGTGAGAATTAGGAGCTGTTATGGAGCACTCATCGCCTATGTAGGACTAGGTGAGTGCGTTATTCTTATGATATTTCTGCGACATTATGCCATGCGCAGTGAAGGGGTTAATTCGATATTATGATCGAGATGCAAAACTGGCCTACAAAGTATAAACGCAGTATGTGCATTGTAGATATATTGCAAGTTACTTCCCTTTCCCTCGGAGAAATCCTGCCCAAATGAGCAGACGACCAAAGCGCTTTCATAACTAAAGGCAGTATCTGCTATATCAAACATGTGCTGATACAAACTTTTTGCATGGAAATGAATTTATGTGAAATTGCACGTCTAAGTAATGGCTGTATAGCTGCTATGCTTTATAGATGCACATACTGCGTTTTTACTTTGAAGGGTAGTAAAGAAGCAAAGTAACGCATTATCAATAATTTAGAAAACGTCCTGGGTAAACAACGCTTTCATTTAAGATGAATTATTCTAGATTTAAAGTAGTTGACTAAATAGTCAAAATACCATTCTTTCTGGTTACATGATATGTCCACCTGCTGAAATGGACTTTTACAATTATCATGTTCAAGTTTCAGACGAGAAATTTGATATTATAGGACTTAATTTAATCATACTGTTTTGATGAAACTTGTAATGACACGAATAAGATGTGTCAATTATTATATGGACAAGCATTAAAAGATCAGTGTAAGTAGTGAGCAAATGTAAGGGAAACCAGTGACACCAAAGTCTAATTTTGTGCCAGATTTGTGTGAATATATGTAGGTCTGTGTACTTTGTAAAGCTAAGTGTGTTAGCATACATGAAGACTCATCAACAAATCTTGGCCAAAAAACACTGGCCATATTGCAAGTGTTTCCCTGACAATGATCAGCTCGATTACAGCACCGCAGGTGTAATGAGTCTTGTCTGGAATGTCTGCTAATTTAGCAAGAAGCACGAAGTTTTGTGTGGCCAGACAGGGAATGACAATAATGACATGTTGAACAAACTATAGTTTGATCCTGTATTTGACCAGCCATAAGGAGCCACTTCAAAACTCAACCGGCGATTGACCGCACGGAACCGGTGTTCTGGGCGGTTGCCATTGTTCAGAACAATAGCAACTGGCCAGAACCGGCGGTTCCGTGCGGTCAACCGCCGGTTGAGTTTTGAAATGATCCCTAAACTGTAAAATAGCCGCTGCGTTTAACATGCTTTTAACGGAAAACTCTGATTGCAACTAGATTTAGATTGTTCCAAAATGATGTTATTAGAACAAGAAACAATCACAACTCATTTTGTTTTTATCAGAATCCCAATAAATATAATCCGCATACCGCAAATCATTATAAATGAGCATTTCCTTGTTGCGCCACATTTATGAAGACTTCTGCAAAAATGTCTTCCTTGTCCGTTATATCGTACTTTAGTTAGGTCAAGAAAGCTACTGATCATTCAATTATTATTTGCCTATTCTGCAACGTGCCTAGTCTTTCATGTCGTCGTGGAATAAGTCAACTTTATAATCCAATATAATATTATGAGGTGCATTGTACAATCGGGGAGGTTTTCGTGAAATCTGCGACACTTTTACCATCTCATGCAGTTTGTCTTTTGTCTATCCCACGTTTGGAGAATGACCAATTTTCTAAGTCTGAAATTTAATTGACCTAATTCTTCTTGCAAATAGATGCGCCGATTTACATCGTTACCCGATAGTCTGTAAATCAGGATGACATGATTGCAACTTGATAAGTCTCTTTATCTTCAGCCTGGAATCGGTTATTCATCGGTGTATATGAAAGATGTGCAGCCCTACTTTAGAATTACTCTAATCTGTGAAACTCGAATGGTATTATTTGATCTATCTAGGGATATCTGTTACGATGGTTAAATAGGTAAATTCGTTTACTCAGGTGTTAAGGTGGGACGACGACTTCTGTGTGGGTGGGATGAGCATTTTTATGCAAACGCGCTTTCATTGTATTACTTCATTAGTGCCATAAGAATAATGTTGAATAATACCCAAGCATGCAGACTGAGTCTGACCGACCGATTTCCAAAATCTGATTTGAATTGACCTAATTCAAGTCACAAATGGAGTTATATCGTAACCCGATAGTCTGTAAATCAGGATGACAAGATTGCAACTTAATGATTCTCTTTATCCTCAGAACGGAGATTGATACGTTCGTCTTTGTGAAAGTTGGGCAGCCTCTTTTAGAATTACTCTAATCTGTGCAACTCGTATGTAATTATTTGATCTAGGGGTATCTATTACGATGGTTAAAAAGGTAAATTCGTTTACTCATGTGTTATGATGGGACGATGACTTCTGTGTAGGTGGGATGAGGATTGATTATGCAAACGCGCTTTCATTTTTACTATTTTACGACTAAAATCATGTAGATTGTATTACTTCAATAGTGCCATAAGAATAATGATGAAGAGTTCATGGAAAATACAAGTTTTTTAGACAATGACATCAAAGTAAAAAATACACACAATAAATTTTCACTTTGATGTCATTTTCTTTTTTATTTTCATCATACCTAAGTGTCTATCTCATTCACATATCTTTGTTTCTTACTTGTATATATGTTGTGCTTGTTATGTTGTCTGTTTTGTCATTACGCCAAGTCGAAATATCAGGCCCCTTAGCCATATTCTATTTACTACACGGGGTGGTTTTTTTTGTAGAAAGCAGTTTCTAACAGCATTCACTTGTTTTTCAAATTGTGTATTTTTTCTGTGTGTGACATTGTATATTTACATATTCTTAATAGCATTGTGTGTATGTTTTAAATTAATTATCTCTGGTTATGCATGAATAAAATCAATCAATCAATATACTTTGTACTTGCAAGACATGGATGCATACCCCATGAATGAGTCTATTCGTACAGGAGACCAACGGCTTAACGTGACTTCTGAACCACGGAGCAAGTAGAGTAACCATGGTAACGTTTCTTGCCCAAGGAAACAAGGGAGACGAAAACCGCCTAGCCCGAGGCTCGAACCCACGACCTCTGTATTACGAGACCCGTGCTCTAATCGCCCGGCCACGCTCCCCTCAATAGAAAATAAAATCATATCATTTATAGCAGAGTGCATTTCCCTCGTTTAAAGTTGCACCATATTTCCATGACACCTTCTAAGATGGGGGGGGGGGGGGGGGTGGGAAGCTGGAAACCAACTAGCACAATACACTCTTTCTTGGAATGATTTTCGTTTGACTCGACAAATCCACTGTTTTTGAATGAAACATTTTTCATTTTTTCTCAAAAAGTCTAAAAGAGTGACCTTTTATTCACCTTTTTTGTGAAAGGTTAACTTTTTGTAAGAGTTGAATTTTTACTCTTTTTAAGGACTGATCAAAGTCCAAAGAGTGAAGAGGTATACATTTCAATAAAAATAAAAGCTACTCGCCCTAAAATAGTGTTATGAGTGACCAGTCTTTAAAAAGAGTGATGAAAAGAGTGCCTTCCACTCTTTTTTAGTGTAAATGAAAGTGGTTTCACAGAGAAGAGTGCGATTTCAGATTTTTGAATAAAACAAATTCCATCCAAGAAAGGATGACATGTTCACTCGTTTTAAGAGGGCAGTTTGCCTATATTAAACATGTCTAGTCTCTTATAATGGTCATGATGGGAAACCCTAATTCAATATAATTATTATGAGGTGCACTGTTCAATCTTCACTGTTACAATCTTTATAAAATGTGTAATATTTAATGTCTATTGTATAATACCCAAGCATGCAGACTGAGTTTGACCGACCGATTTCCAAAATCTGATTTGAATTGACCTAATTAAAGTCACAAATAGGTGCGCCGATTTACATCGTAACCCGATAGTCTGTAAATCAGGATGACAAGATTGCAACTTAATGATTATCTTTATCCTGAGAACGGAGATTGATACGTTAGTCTTTGTGAAAGTTGTGCAGCCTCTTTTAGAATTACTCTAATCTGTGAAACTCGAATGGCATTATTTGATCTAGGGGTATCTGTTACGATGGTTAAATAGGTAAATTCGTTTACTCAGGTGTTATGGTGGGAAGATGACTTCCGTGTATATAGGACGAGGATTGTTTAGCAAACACGCTGTCATTTATAAATACCATCATTATGCGGACCAAAATCAGTTGAAACACACTTAATTGAATGAATAAAAGAATTGATAGAGAGATCATACAAAATACAAAAACCCATATGAAATTAATAATCACATGATAGCTTCTTATTTTGAAGTTACAAATGAAACCATATTGGTATTATCATGTATCGGACAGCACAAAGCATGATAATGGTTATAATCGCATGCCTTAGGCTGAGATATAAGACATCAAAGTGTTGCCAGATAGAAGAAAGAAACTCGTCAAGCCCTGCCGATGATTCGACAGGTTATAAGTAAATAAAGCGTTTCCCTTTGCATAATAATTGTAGCACGGTAATCGACACCGACAATTGTTTTTGTTTCAATCAATCAATCAATCAATGATACAAGTACTTGCATAACATGCATACCCCATGAAGGAGTCTATCGCCCACGTGACTGTCCGACAACGGAGCAAGTAGAGTAACGTTTCTTGCCCAAGGAAACAAGGATTGACATGGAAGGTTATAGATCGTGTTTAGAGGCGATCTCATTTCGTTTTATACAGCAAGCGATTTGTAATTATCTAAATTTTTGAAGATAAATATAAAATTTGTCTCTAGACAGTTTTTTACAGTTTATTTGGCTACATGCACATGAGACTTCGTATATAATTTGTTTAAAGAGCACTGTCAATAAGCACAAAAGTATGTAGTATTTTCGAAAATGGAATTTCAATACAAAAGTCAGCTTTTTTCAAAGCAAGTACATTGTGGTGCGATTCTAGTGCACTAACTACTTGTACGTCTGTAGGATCTGCACTGAAGTGGTTTGAATCGTACACCTCTCCGATAGAACAACTCGTGTCTGTATAAATGGAGCTTTTTGGTTTAAGGTATGGACTTCCGCAGGGATCCATAGTAGGACCCCAGTTGTTCACCATCTATTCCATTCCCATCGGACGCATTATCAGGAAGCATAGCTTGCAATATCACCTCTATGCTGATGATATTCAGCTGTATGCGACCTTCAAAGTACAGGACAATGAATTCATAAATACTTCTCTCTGTCAACTATCCGCATGTATAATATCTGACGATATTCTTCGTCGCTATCCCAGACCATCTAAAAAGCAAACTTCCGCTTGTTAAACTCTACATATTGGTGACAAGGTCATCATGCTAACTGATACTGTCCGCAATCTCGGTGTTCTTTTCGACAGCTCCTTGTCTATGCATTCTCATATCACAACTCTCTGTTCTAGTTTGACATACCAGCTCAGAAACATCACCCGCATTCGTAAATTCTTGGACTTCGACACATGTCATCTCATTGTCCGTGCCTTGGTTATATCACGATTTGATTATGGAAACTGTCTGCTTCTAGGCTCTAATGCTTCTGGCATCCAATGCTTTCAGAGCATCCAAAACTGGGCAGCAAAGCTGATTTGTAGAGCCAAGAAGTTTGACCACGCTACACCTTGCATACAGCACCTGCACTGGTTGACGGTTAAAGAACGTGTAATTTATAAAATCATTGTTACTGTGTATATGTCCTTCAGGACTAGCACCGGACTATTTATCATCCTGTCTATCTTTCTATAAACCTCTCCGTGCAAACCTCCGGTCAGCATTAGATACCACACGTCTCGCGCAGCCATCAACACTCAAAACACTCCAATCCGCCAGTAATCGGACTTTTTCATTTGTCGTACCTTCAATATGGAATACTCTGCCAATATCTATGAGGAACTGTGACTCTCTACAATCGTTTAAGAAATCTGTTAAAGCATTTCTCTATCCAAATGTAGATTAATTTGATTGTTTGTTCATTGCATTTTGTTTCTTTTGATTTGCTCTTTTGCACTTTGATCTTGTAGAAAAGGTATGTATGTATGTACGTTACGTACATTGGTGATCAATCTGATTAGAACAATTAAATGGATTTTCAATTTTAAGTCACGTGCGTCTGTAGCTTGAGTAACGGCAGGTGGAGTTGTAACGTATCCTAATTCTTTTTCTTTTCCAGCTGAATCGTAAGTTTAATTATTAATTTTAGAAAGCTTACATAATTAGTCTTGCATAATGTTTGGATGTTGCAATTGAGATTTTCTTGCAAAACAGACAAATATTCTGTGCATGCAAACGGATCGACCCTAATCAGAATCCTCATAATTCTAGTTTCAAGTGCAATTTGCATTCCGTGATTTGATCTAACGTTATCCAGTTCATTAACCATTAATGGTTTCAAACATGATGCTTTATCAAAGTCTTAAAGTCAGACAAATACAATTTTCGAACTCTTGACTTCACTTAAACGATCCTTGGCCACAGGCGTCACACTTTAAGTTTCACCGATCTATCATGATGGTCAATTAGAGAATTGATGCTAAATATAACGTCTCTAAAGACAATTTGATGAATCACAGATCATTTAAATGCTGTCACAAATGAAAAAAGATGCCTTTAGAACTTATACTGTCAATATAAGATTACGTTTTAGGGCAGTTACGAAATTATGTTTACGAATGAGGAACTTAGTTAAAAAGTGTGTTTTGTACACGGATTGTTCATGCGAGCAAAAACAGTTCCTTATACTAATATTTTATTTTGTTCTCTGCTCTGAAGCGTTATTTATTCCAAAATTAGGTACCTTGAACAACGATGAATCAAGAAATCGCATTTTTGAAACTTCAATTTTGCGAAATATATATGAATATATATGTAATTTCTACAGTGATTTTTTTTTTCATTGAGTGAGATCAAATTTGGTCTTTGCGTTTTGCTAAAAATCTACGATTGTTGACTTAATATATTTAAGCCATTTGGTCAAAAGAAAGCGACAACCCTTCTTTAACAGGTTTGTTAAAAAGTTAGCGGTAGTTCTGGGTAAAACACGCTTCACGTAATAGAATGTAACGCTTGGACCTATGAGGTCAAATAAGACATTAAATTTCTACGCAAACACTATGTAACCCCGGAAGCGAATAATTAAGCGGCATTTGCCTTTTGTTACAGATATATTGTTAAACCATCATTTGTTTATCATCGTGCTGTATGGGTAGTGGTCGGGCTACAAGGTTTTAGGTGCGCAAGGTCCCAGGTTCGCATCGTGCTGTATGGGTAGTGGTCGGGCTACAAGGTTTTAGGTGCGCAAGGTCCCAGGTTCGAATCCTGCCGGCGGTTTTTTGTAAAACAAAGTAGGGTTAATATTTTATTCCATCGTATTAAGTTGATTTTCCTTCGATAAATTACTTTTACAAAGGAATTTCGGAAATTCTTTAGATAAACATGATAAAATCTGTACAAATCAAGTGTTTCTCTGGCCCGTAAACAAACATGTGTAAACAATATACACAGTTCGATGTCACCACTCAGTGGATGTCACCAGTCCAGCTGCTTTTTACGTGCATGGTAATGACGTCATATTTGCCTATATAGCCTAGACCTTCGAAAGGTGTGACTTGTCGTTTACAATATTTTACGTGTTAATATGATAATATGATGACCGACAGCATGTCCCTTACGTATGTCTAATTGCACTGAATTTTCCCTCGCTGTATTTACGGATTTTAAAAGTCTTACAGGAAAGATATATTTTCAAATTTCATGAATGTGATGTCTCATATCTTTTCTTGCAGTTTGTATTGACCAATATACATAGAATTCATTAAAACAAGCTACACGTAATTAGATGTGACCTCATGATTTTAAAAGCTTAAAATTGACAATTTCGTTAAAAATTTAATGAAATGAAGAATTTGTATTCCCACAGTCAAACATAAACTTATTTAAAAAAAAAACCTCTAAATATTTTTATCCAAATCTTCATTTTTTATTTGCATCAACCGCCTTGTGATTACAGGGGTTCGAAGTCTGAACTATCCGACAGGTCACGTCAAGAAAAAAAAATCGCAACCAAGTTCTTCTCATATTGATCGCCAGAACTAAAAAATAAATTGCTCATTAAGAGCTTATTTGCATAGGATCTGAGAATTTACTGGTAAAGGTCGACTTCAGAGGTTGATTTAAGACCTTCCCACAATACATAGTAACAGCTCAGTGTGCATGATTGAACTAATGGAATGTTAAGCGAGCTCGAATACTACTGCTGTGCATTTGTATAGGAAAGATGTTAAATTTCACATCAATCAAACTGTTTTATGGTTGTGAAAACTTTAAGGTACCAGAGGTTTGTTTACATATTCATAAAGCTTGTAGTGTGACCTTTCTCAAGGTAGTTTTAATATATCCATCGCTTCACTACTAAATATACTATGCCAGATTTAAATCATGCATATTGCTGTACATGTCAATGGGAAATTGATCTCACTGTGGGCTGTTTTGAGCTGATTTCAAATTTAGAATGGAATTATTTGACACGATATCACTAACAAACTCAATCAGATCACTATTCATAAGCTACATACGGAGGTATTTGTGTCAGTGTCAACATACCATGTGTAGTTTAATTTTCCTGAGATGATTACGCACAGAAATTAAGTCATTGTTTCCCATATTGCATTTCATATATATATATATATATATATATATATATCACAAAGTTAGAACGCAGTATATGCATTTCAGATTACAAGCAGGTTACTTTCCTTTGCCGTGGGAAGATTCATGTAGAAATAAGTAGGCTATCAAATTTCATAACATGAGACAGTATTTACTATATCAAACCTATACATAAAACCTTCCAGCATAGGCGTTGTTTGAAGTGAAACAGGAGTAATTAGCCCATGCTTTGTTTTTACGTTCTACCAAAATGCCAACTCAATTCTTAAACATTTATCAGAGATTTCTTGTGTTAACACATAACTGCATAAAGTGTCCGGAGGATTTGCACTCCCGTGTAGAGCGCCCCACTGTTTATCTTTAAAACTGTACACAATGATACACCAACTCAGTACAGTTCATATGAAACAAAAAATACGTTATTCCGTTCAAAATGCCAGCCAGATAACTAATTCGTGTCAAAATATAATTTTTAACAAACATTTCCCGCCAAAAATTTGAAATCTGCTTTCCCAAAGGAATTTTAATATTTGGCTCGTAGAAGCAGAAGATATGTACAGACACAAAACAATTGAAAAATATTTATCCGGTTACGATTTTATGGACGATACATATATTGAACAGCACCATCATTTCACCTATTTATGCTAATTATCTTAAAAACGACACGATCGTTTTGAATTTTTTTACCGCTCCAAAGTTTGCCCAACCACTTCCTTGACAACTACATAAACAAATGATAAATCGGCAGCATTAGCTTAATTTGCGTTTTTGCTACAATCACCAAGTATACGGTACATTGATGATTTGCCATAAATAAAATCTTTCACAGAGTTCGTAATTCTAGGCTGCTGAGGTTTGACTGAAATGCAATGTAGATCATGTACGTAAGGGGCGCACCATTAGATTTCCAGGGAGGAACAGGAAGTTGGAGGTGAATTTTGTTTTTCATGCCCACTTTGGGAGCGATTTTTTTTCTGGAAAATACTGTTTTTCTGCGTATTCCATGTTCAGGGGAGAATTTGTTCCTCTTCTGACTGTTGAGGGGGGATTTTTTTCCCAAAAAACTTCTCCTCCCCCCCCCCCCTGGAAATCTAATAGTGCGCCCCTAAGTGCTAAGTGTTGCCGGTTAGTGTGAACTTCCTATCAACCCAGCGACACAATAAACCATAAATGCAATCTTGACGTGATCTCTGACATGAAGTCATTACGTGATGGTATCCTAGATGTACATGTGTATATAAATATAATGGTGAAGACAATGAACAAATAGTGCGGAAGATTTTTTGGATGCATATTTTTGCATCAATAGGTTTGCCAAAAACTTTCGTATAAATTCACAAAATGGCGTCATCTAAATACATTACAGGTAATTACATACTCTGTCATTTTTCTGAATTAAAAACAACATTCAACATTCAGAGTGTATAAGGACTTCGATTATCTAGACAATTTTCATCCAACAGAAAAAACAGACGAAATTTTGCATCATGGGAAAAAGAGTCAGATTGAAAATACTTGTAATTTGAGAGTTTGTAATAGTATGATAACATTAGTTGTCTTTAAACTATTAAACGTATTACCCCTGGTAAAGCGCTGGAGCAAAATTAGGGGTCAATGTGTTTTGACCTTGACTTTTAATGACATTGGACAATCTTATCTTAATCCTTCTGTCAATTTTATAATGTTGACCTCTGATCTTGGTTGACTCTTCAACCTGACCCCACCAGGACACTCCCCGGGATGGCAGCTAGAGCTTTCGCACCAAATAGTTCCGGTTTACAGTACAATATACTATTCTTATGCTTATTATTTACACCACAAATTCAAACACCAGAGTGTTGGTCATGAAGAACAAGAAATATATCGCTTTCAAAATACTAAATGAAATAATGGAATTGATATTCACTAATATGATCAAGTACAAAGCTACAATAGCGCCACATGCAAGTTTCAACGAACACAGACATGAAAATGTAATAGTGATAGTAACTCGCAGATTCTATGTACTATTAAATAACGCTGCAAAGATAGCTTAACGATCAGTTCTGCAAGTCTTGTAATGAGTTCCAGTCTTGTAAATACCAAACCTATCAGACTCCATCAACAAATCTTGGCCAATAAAAACACTGGCCATATTGCAAGTGTCTCACTGACAATGATCAGCTCGATTACAACACCGCAGGTGTAATGAGTCTTGTCTGGAATGTCTGCTAATTTAGCAAGAAGCACCCAGTTTTGTGTGGCCAGACAGGGGATGACAATACTGACATGTTGAACAAACTATAAGTTTGATCCTGTATTTGAGAGTTATGAAAGGTTTCCCTGAGAATGGTGTAATGAGTCTAGTCTGGAATGTCTGCTAATTTAGCAAGAAGCACGAAGTTTGTGTGATTTGATATGTGGCCAGACAGATGCAAACTATCGTGACATGTTGAGCAAACTTGAATACATGTGAACGAACTTATACATCAAATATCTTGACGCACGGTGCTTGACGATTCATTTAGAATACCATCGCATATCTGTGTTGTATGTCAGGGAACCCGAATTTAATGGTTTATTGTGTCCTTATACCAAGTTTACGCTAACCATGACCCTTAACACTAACGTGGCGAATGAAGGAGTTACCGATCTACGATGTCAAATGTGCCACATCTTCGTTTCTTGTCTTGTAATAAATCCCCCATCAAGACCCACACTGGATACCTAAAAGTGGGATCCCGGGTGGGATGGGCTTGTGAATAGATAGACGTATAGACGGACCGCATTATATTATTGTGTGCAAAGGGAATTCTTTGCACACAAAAATATTCACACATTTGAGAGTGAGATTTAGAAGATGAAAAATACTCAAATTAAGCTGAGCGAGCTGAGTATGGTATAATTATTTTACATTAAGTCTTGAAAGTCTTGATCTGAAATATAATACGGGATGCAATGTCGCAAATATCTGTGCGTAATCATCTCAGAAAATTAAAGTTACACATGGCATATTGACATTGACATAAATAACTTCGTGTCTACTCTTATGAATTCTGATCTGTTTAGATTTGTTGGAAATATCCTGCAAGGTTGAGGCGACCTGTATAGCTGATATATCTAGAAATCTGTGGCCAAATAAAAGCCAATATGTTTTTGGATATGTACTTTGAACCAAAGCAGATTCAGGGCTTAGGGGCGCACCATTAGATTTCAAGGGGGGCAGGAAGTTTTTTGGAAAAAATACCCCTCCACAGGCAGAAGGGGGAAAAAATTCCCACATGAACATGGAATAGGCAAAAAACCAGTAATTTCCAGGGGGAAAAATTGCTCCCAAATCGGGCGCGAAAAAAACATCAATCCCGAAGCCAACTTTCTGCTGCCCCTTGGAAATCTAATGGTGCGCCCTTATGATGCATGGCTTTGACTTGGCATGACATGACTTTGAATAGGACATTGATTTCCTTTTAATATAACCGTTGTATTAATTTCTAACTTAAAAATAGTTTTCTACTTAAAGTAAAATTTATAAAGTACACATATTTGGAAAGGAGTTTCACAAACATCAGATATGAGTTAAAAAATTGTTTCCCGATAAATAAAAATCATGCGTTTTTTCAACAACAAAAAACCTTAGAAGAATTGTTTTTCGTAAAAATCTTCAAAGAAATGTTTCAAGTAATCGAAATCGAGAATTTCTCGAATTCTTTTCTCACATTTTTTTTTTCATTATCTGATTTTTGTTCCAAGTAGGCCCAACAAAAACAAATCTTTCATAAGGAAGTGATTTTTATGCTTTTTTGCCAGTCCTTTAAAGTTGAAACAGAAGTGGTAATTTGTAATTTGTATCATGTTTTAAGAAAGTGATTCCCTTAGTTACTAATCTTTGTTTAGAATGTTATATACTTTGTAAAGAATAAGTAACATTCTAGGGAAAAAAGGATTTAGTAGAAAAAACGTGTTTTTCTCCTAAGAACAATCTGCTGACTTACCGCATTTTGTACTAAGCTTCTCATTCGTAAACACGATTTCGTAACTTCCTGAATTATAAGAAACCTTATCTTTTTATGCCATATGACAGTTTTATCCTTTCGGCATTTCATTTGTGACAGCATTTAAATGATCTGTGATTCATCAAATTGTCTTTAGAGACATTATATTTAGCATCAATTCTCTAATTGACCATCATGATAGATCGGTAAGCTTGTAGTGTGACGTTTGAGGCCAAGTATCGTTAAAGTGAAGTCAAGAGATCGAAAATGTTATTTGTCTGACTTAAAGACTTTGATGAAGCATCATGTTTAAAACCATTAATGGTTAATGGGGCAGATAACGTTAGATCAAATCATGGATGGCAAATTACACTTGACACAGTTGTGCGGATTCTGATAAGGATCGTTTTGTTTACATGAAAAAGAATGTATTCCTCTTTTTAAAAAAAATCTTCATCACAAGACGAAAGTTTCTACGCATGTGGATACATAATCCTACCATTATGTAAGCCATTAGAGTAATTAAATTTTAAATTCAGGTGGAAAGGGAAAAAAGGAATGAATTGTTACAGCATGAGGTACCGTTACTATAGTTACAGACGCATCATAAGTTAAAATTGAAAATCCGTTTAATTACTCTATTCAGACGGATCACGTTTTTTCGTAGTTAGTTACTTAATATCGTACTACTTGCTTCATAATTGCTATTTTTGTATTTTGCGAAGTGATTTGGATAATACACAAATAGCAAATTTGAAGCAAGTTGTACGATTTTGAACTCTTTCACTCCAGGAAGCCGCTAACAGCGGCTTTCAAATGCGTGAACGATTGGCCGGAATTTCTAATTCGACGCAATTTATTCAAATTGCTCTAAAAATAAAACTACGAGCCTAAATTGGTTGAAAATTCGCCAGCAAGCAGTTGAAACAAAGGACTATTTAACGCCATCATTTGTTTTTATCAGCAAAGAGGGTAACCTTGGTCGGTTCGTCTATTAGGCAGACTGGGGCAGACTGGGCAGACTGGGCATACTGGGCAGACTGAGCAGACTGAGCAGACTGGCCTGCAGACTGGGCAGACTGAGCAGACTGGCCTGCAGACTGGCTTGCTTGAG
>JXSR01S025102.1:106997-117322 GCA_000969725.1 Ophiothrix spiculata
TGCTCATCACGTGACATCCTGTCTTTTGTCTTTTTTAGTCATTCCTGTAAATCATATCCCAGAAGATACTGAATGTGCTAATGTTTCCAATAATGGTTTATTTTGATTTTGATAACAAATGTTTATCCAGGGGATGTGCCTCACTTTTTAACATATTTAAGATCGGAACTATAAGATCTCAGCTTTATGTATTTAATGCATACTTGTACTTCATTATAATCTACTGTGTATGATTTTGACTGAAGTAAAAGATAAACATTATTATCTTAACCATTTCATTTCATTTCATTTCATTAAAGGTTTATTAACAACTGTCATTGCAGCAAAAAGCAGCTGAATTACAAAAATTTTACAATTTTGACATTAAGATATAAACACCACAATAGCAAATATATATATTCTACATAAAAATGTTTACAAGGTACTTATCATCACTCATTCCACATCCACTAAACTATACTTTCAAGAGCACCCATCTCCTCAACCACACTCACAAACACACCCCACACACCACAGAACCTCATTTTACTGATCAGCAGCATATATTAAAAAGTTATAGAAAAATTGAATGTGATAATAAAAAAAAAAAACATTAACATATGTTATCATTATACAATTTAGTCATGTACAGCAGAGGACTTTGTTGATAACGCACTGTCCTAAATCTTGGCAGGGACAGTTTTCTGAGTTTCGTAACTCTCTACCGTGAATAGTGCTTCTTCTAGGTGGCACCCAACTGTTAAAGCGCTCTGAGCCAAGGAGAGAGTTAAAGAAACTCAGACAAAGCTGCTCACGACAATCATGCAAAGCTTGAAGATTGCAAAGCTCAAGTGCTTAATGATAATTAGTATAGTCTTTGCCAACGATGATCCTGCATGCCCTCTTCTGGATCCGTTCAAGAGCAAGATCTTCATGAACAGTAAGTCCAGGGTGCCATACAGGGGCAGCATACTCAGCCGTTGGGCGAACGAATCCAGAATAGATTGTTACAACCCATTTGGCTCTATATCTATATATATAGTCTTGGGACTCGAGCTAGGGACCCCTCGCGCCCCAATCCAATGTCAAACAATACCAAACCACACACGGTCGCTGTCTGGGCAGCGATTCTGTCACCATAATATAAAATTTATCTCCCGGTTGTGACGTATTTGGACTATTTTCTACTATTTTGTAGGATTTAGCAGCATAAGGTTTTATCGGAATACGTTATTGACAATATCATCTCTTTGATCCTTATTTATCTCCCTAAGAAAAGAAAAGAAAACACCAGGACAAAGTGGTTGAAAGCAGAAGTTTTGATAATTTTTTACAGTATCGCTAAAATATACTAGTATGTGCTAGAAGAGCAGTGATTTGGTGCAAATACAAGTATTAAGGAACGAGCAAAAGTTGTTTGTATATTTGTATACCAAATACTTAGGTATAGGAAATAAATATCATGATGAGTTTCTGAGCATATTTGATTCCCGATTTGATTTAATGTGATATTTGTGCATGTATCTAATTATGAAAATATAGACGTGATAACCATTTTAGGGCTTAAAATTGCTGATCGGTCAATTGATTAGCAATCAAATGGGAAAACTTTTTGTTTTATATTAAAGTTAGGTATTCCAATCTAGTGAGAATTTTCAAATATTCTTTCTTCATATTGGAATGAATTATGTACTGATAACAATGTGAATTTTTATGTGCAATGTTTAGCCAAATTGATGCTACAGGCAAAAAATGTGTATGAGAATAACCTATTGAAAACTATATGATTTTTTTGCTAACCAAATATTACAATAATTCACCACTATCTGTCTCTTCACCGAAACATAACATGGGCGTAAACATTTGCAGGGGTAATGAGTAAACTATGGCCTCTTCCTTAAGTTCCTTGTAGTACTCAAAATCTCCAATTTGATTTCGAAAAGTGGGAGCTGGGGGTCGAAAATTGATCGGAATACACACCTTTAACATTTGAGAATTGTTGTACAATGCATTTAACACTTTTGCGAGATAATACAACGGGACATGAATGAAACCCTTTTGTGAGTATTGTGGATGACATTTCAGACTTTTCAGGATTAATCCAAAGGGACACGAATGATGTTATAGACATAAGTAAGAAGAATGTGATTATACGACAGAGTGCTACTTTGTCAATTTACGCTACTGACTGCAGGCAAAACAAATGAGGCACATCGGTTGTGGGTTTAAGTTCCCTGACATTCTGATTAGAATAACTTCTTTAACATATAGCCAAAAAATATGCACGAACAAACTTAGGAAGTATCGAAGCCAATGATCAAGCGACTTTTGTATAAAATAAACCATTGTCCGATGTTTTTGCCGGACGTCTATTGTATAGTTTTATATATCAGATAACCATAAATTCAAATCATTACAGTTACATGGCCCGGTTTTGTAAACTTCACCTTAATAGAGTTATGATTAATGGACAGACGTCTATCTGCTTCATACATTTTCGACGGTGCAGCTTTTTAACCAAATACGTCACGATCAACCATTACGCAATCACCCCAGTCTATATCTAAGCACGGAATGCCTAGCCTGCCTGAGTTCCCCCGTAGCACGAAGCCTACACTCTCGCCTCTGAAACCAGAGGTCGCGGGTTCGCGCCCCGGGCCCGGCCCGGATTTTTTTCTTCCTTCCCCACTCTATGACGTGTTTGTACTTAGTTTATTTTACCCCTTCCCCGTGAAAATGCTAAAAACGGTGGGTACTGTAAAGGATTATTATACGACATAATACAACAAAGACGCATATCTCGATTTACTCTACAAAAATGTATTAGATTATCATACTGGAAACATATACGCTATTGCATGTGTTTTGACATCTAGAGTGAAAAATATGTATCACTTTCGCTGTCGGACTCGTTTAGTAACACATGTATCACATTGAATGACATACATGGGACTGTTATAGACGCAATAAATTTATATTAATGCTGCTATCACGTGCTGTTATGATATCAAGACAATGGCGCAATTGGTCAAAGGTATTCCTCTGAAAGTTACAATTAGATGCTACATGAATGACATTGGGGCAATCTACACGGAGTGCTGATCCAGATGCAAACGCATCTCGGAGATGCGCATCTCCGTAGACAACTTGCACGTACGCGTACAATGAGTGCTGTGCAGCAGATCCAGATTTGACGCCCATGTAGCCACAGTCTTGCTGCACACCGGTTATAACCGTTAGTTCAACGAGATGGTTTTGCTTACGTTGGAAATAGTTACCATTATGTTTATTTATGTAGAAGAAACATGATACTTCCTGAGCATATGAATTAGCACTTCATTTTAATTTGTTGCATTTGATTTATTTCTTTAGTATAGAGTAAACCTAAAGCATTCATTGTATTCAATATGTAAATTTTCGTATATACAATTCATAAGCTTTGTAGACAAAAATGACTTTGAACTTTTTAAAATGGATCCCGTCCTGCTAATGAAATAATATTTTTGACCAGTAGTTTGTCCACATCAAAAATCCCCGTATTTGAATGAAGGGGAACTGTTCGAATTATATTTAAATTCTACCAAATCGGTAAAGCATGGTGCAAATTATTGCAAATTTGGTGGTTTTATTCTTTATATTATCAACTTTTGAATTTTACCTAATTTATTGTGCTGCTTTTTTTCATTGGGAGAATAAACGATTCTGAAGTTGTCTGATTATGATGATTTTAATAGCAAATATACGATTGGTTAACCATTCTAGAATTAACGTTTACTGGAATTATTACCGGTTGGTGTTTGTTTCTTTGTTTCGTAATAAGTTGCGAGTTGAGATTTTGAACACAATTAAAAAAACATGGCGGTAGTTAATTTTCTTATTTCTATGTTAATGTTAATCGTAAACATAACTACTCGCTGTTGTATTAGAATTAGTTTCTCAGATACCGGTCCCAACTATTTATGTGGTTAATAGTAGCATCGGTTGCAATTCCCCATGCATCATCAAAGAATTGTTTATAAACGCTTTGAGCTGTATAGTTGGGACCAGTTACTGTAATTAACCTACACTGTATAGATTTCTCCTAATTCCGGGAAACATTGTCTTTTTCTTAATTGAAATTAAATTGGTAAACTGAATTTTACGAAACCACATATTAAGGCCTTCATGTGCATTGCTTTGCAAACCAAAGAGTAACAACACTTAGTGTAACAAACCTTAGGGGGGTTGCAACCACCACCCCACCCCTTTGGTTAGACGGGGAGTAATGACAGAGCGGAAACAAAGTGTTCAAGTTCCATTATGTAAAGAATAACATACTTTTGTTTCATTGTATACAGTTATTATATACCAGAAATGTTTCACAAGGTCAAAAATGGACCTTGCTTTTTCAGATTCAAATGAGCTACATTGATAATATTGCTCTATGAATCTGAAAGCAAAACTACTTTCAAGTTACGTATCAGTGTATTAAACAATTAAAAATTCAATTTCACGTCCTTTTTAATTAAAGTATTCCTTTTCGGGTGATTTCAAAACTCTAAATTATATACATGTAGAGAAAGAAATGTCCCTTTTGCGGTGCAGAGACTTGAATCTAACAAGCCCGTAGCCAGGGGGGTGCGGTGGGGGCAATGTACAAAAAAGGTCCACAAAATTACCGAAACGTCCACCAAAAGAACACCTAAAGCACCAAAACATTTAAATGTAGGTCGTTTCTTAATAAAATTCTACACAAAATACTTGAAAAACTACTGAAAATCTAACAGAATTTCAATTTACTCTAAATAAGGGTGTGAATAACTCCTCACAAATTCCGTACATTCACAAGGAATAAAACCAACCGCCTTCACTTGTCCAAAAATGCCAAGGTATGGCCCTATCCAAATCAGTTTTATACATGATATTGCCTATATATTATGACCTGATCATCACGAGGAACAGGTCGTTTCAGCTCCTGCCTAAGACATTGCCATAATAAATTCTGTCCATACCTATCATTCGGCCATTTAAAACACTTAGCTTTACAGAACAATTGCCTAAGCAACAAAGTCAACTGGTTGTTAGGAATTTCTTCCAAAATAATAAAAATCAGCACATTATGATTTTCTTCAAGTACTCTATGATGAGCCATGTTCAACTGGAAGTAGCACCAGTTATCGGTGATGAAACGAGGTGTTAGAATCACAAGAATCTTTCTGCTACGTCGTATATGCAAAGATAACTCGTTGAAAATTAACCGACCCGCGCGTATGTCTCTATTTTTCAGACAGAGTTTAAATGGCTCTTCATGATCTTCCTCAATATTGGCTATTAGTTGCTCGTCTACCCAATCTTCATCCAGATTATGATAGATAACATATGCGTCATAACGAGGGATTCCATCTTCATTTTCGAAGTCATCCTCAGCATCATTGTTATCAACAATATAATTTTGATATCTTCTTCTATTAAACAACAAGAAACATTTGTAATGAAGGTGCCAACGATATCGAATGACTATAGCAGCGATGATAAAGATAACAAGCACACTTGCACAGCTTACTGTGATATACATTTCCAATGGCACATAACAATCTAAATCTATATGCGTTATACCTAATCCTCTCTTTGATGGCGGTTCTGTACATCGGTAACTATGTACCTGGAAACTTGTATCTGAGAGATAGTTTGTTAAATATACATTTTTATCAGTAAATATCCATTTTTGAAAGTTTTCAACTTGACAATCGCATATAAAAGCATTATCATAAATTTCCAGGATTTGCAATGTTTTTTCTGATAACAAGAACCTAGACACAGACCTAATTTGATTTTCACTTAAAAAGAACATTTCTATAGCACGAAGATGGTTTGCAAAACTAACAGATGTCAACATATTGTCCCTCAAATCTAGCTGTGTTACATTAGATAGTTTAAGCGCATCTTCTTCATCAATATTTGAAATCTGATTGGAGCTCAGATCAAGAATTTTCAGATTAGGTGTGGTGATGAACCTGAAGACTTTAAGAGGTGATGACCGTTCCCCGACAATGAAATGAATAATTTGGTTGATATAAAGCTCTTGCAATAACGGTAAATGTAGCATTACATTGAAATCGCGTACGAGGACTTGATTGTTTGTAATCCGTAACATTTGAAGAAATGAGCAAATTCCACTTTTGATAACAACTGCAATTACATTTTCTAGGTTCACTGATCTTATCTCAGATCTTTTGTAGTCACGACTTCCACAAAGTGCTGTGATGTTGAGTTCACAAGGCTTTACCTTATCACCGCTGTTTGATAAATCTATTACCTTAATTGATGGGTAAGATGCCAGAAGATTCATGGCTTTATTAACACCAAATATTCCACCTATTAACGCTGAATTTTCTGATAAATCGAGGACACTGATACGAATATGATTTGTAGCAAACATAGTTAAAATGTCAATTGCAACATCCGTAGTAATACCAAGATAATTTAGATGAAGCTCAGTCAAGTTCCTCAAACCTTTGAACGTATCACCAGCAGACTCCCATTTTGTAGATCCTGCAATGTTTTCAATGTGTAATACTTGAAGTTGTGAGAACCATCTGAAAGGAGAGCCCCGAAACTGAATATGATCCCAAACTCCACAATAAATATGTAATTCTTTCACAGACTGTTTCCATTTTGGTAAAAATTTAAAAGTTGTTGAATTAAAATCAAATGAAACATTCAACGGTAAGTGTAATATCAATGACGATGGAGATGAAATTAATGTTGTTAAAGGTTGTAGGTATGAGTGGTTCTGCATTGGTAGATTCCAATTTTCATAACTGAGATATGTCAGAGAAAGAAGTGGGCTGAAATCAACGACGTATTTACATGGAAAGGTAATTGTCATTAAGGTTACTTTCAGATGTTGGAGATTCTCTAACCCAACAAACAGCTTCTCAATATCATGATCACATGATAGCTTAATGGCAAGGTCTAGACGCTTTAGTAGAGACAGTTGAGTAAAGGGTGAATCCATGGTCATACTATAAACATCAAGAGTAAACTCTTCCAAAGAGTGATCCAGACCACGTAATGTAGCAGAATTAAGAGATATAGAGGTTTGATGGAGCATCAAAGTACTCAAAGAATGAAGTTGGTGAAAAGGAGAACCTAAAATAGACGTAGTAATACTGTTCCATGATAAATCAAGCTTTTGAAGACTGTGGAGCCCAGCAAAGCTATTATTACTGATAAGTGATATATCATTGTAACTTAAGATCAAGTTTAAAAGGTTGTTGAGTCCTCTAAACTGATTATCATGTACAGAACTGAATTTATTTCCCCGTACGTCTAAAGTCATCAACGATTTTAGTCCATCAAATACACCAACTGATAACAAATGCAGACCGCTGAACGACATGTTCAAAATATGTAACGAGTGAAGCCCACTGAACGCATTATCATCGATCATTGAAATGCTGTTGGATGATAAGTCTAAAGTGTAGAGTTTTGAGAATGCATTAAACATGCTACTTGATAGGACTGTAAGCTTATTGTAGCTCATGTCCAATGACTCCACTCGAACCTGATGTATTGCTGGAATGCAGTTTAATTCTCTCCAACTGCAATCAACATTTGTGAGATTCCATGTCTTGCACACGATACTTCCTTGCGGGTAACTGCATGTGGAGTTTTCAAGTGAATCGGCAAAGGTGGCACAATATATACAACGAAGGAAAAGAACAACACACTGGAAACGAGTCAAATTTGTCATAGTGATGGTGGAAGAGTCACAAACGAACAGCAAGCGAGTTTTGTGACACCAAAAAATATAGCGCTAGTCTTATATGTTTGCTATAATGTTTCAAATACGAAGGATAGGGGAGGGGTACGTATATACGATTTGAGATCTGTAGCTCCTCTTTGTCCTCTTTGTCTGACAAGCAAACGTATGATTGTATCATGAAAAGCTTATAGATAAGGGACAGGTTATTCAAAACGTGTTCAATTCTGATAAATGTATTGTTATAGTTGGGAATTTTAATCAAGCCTTAATCAATTTAAACATAGGGTTACTTTTTGAATGGAAGTCCTTAAACATTGGTACCATTTCTGGCAATATGACCCTTACAAATAAGTATTCGTATGGAGTAACCCCTGGATATTTCCTGACTTTTACTTTAAAGTGTTTGAAACACAATGACAATGAGCATCCCCACAGGAACTATATACATTACTTTTACGTATCAATTAGAAGAACAACTTTTCTTTATCAGAAACTAAAACAATATTTTTTTTTAAATACTAAAACAGAAAGCTTTTATCTTCAAACAATATAAAAAGCTTGGAGCAATTGTTATATTGAAACCAGGCCTCCCACCATTGAAGAATTCTTGACAATTTGATTTAGTAATAATAATACAAAAGTAAGGGAAGTACGAAGGTCATGAGATGTCTCGTGAGATCAATCAGTATCAACGTATACTCAGCAATATGTTAAAATTTACCCTATACATGATTATTTGCCTTTAGAAATCAAAATAAGATTTAAATCCGTAATATGAATTTAGCATCTTTTCCAACAATTATAATACATGAAAAATACCATAAGCAGAGACCTTACGTGGTCTATTTGGAAGAGTGCATCGGAATTGTGAAGTTATGATTATTTCCTTGGGCAAGACGAGACATTAATTTTCGATACTTTCGACCCAAATGAATTGGGGAGCTGTGAGGGGAGTAGTTCGATTTGACTGCTGATAAGGCCAAAAAATTTTTGTTGTGTTGCCCTCCGCGGGCCTGGTCGAAATTGTGGAAAATCCCGACCCGTTTTTGTTTTTAACCAAAATTCTTGATTTTGATATTAAGTTTTGCCTGATTTCCAGCCGCGAAAATGTTCAAAAATGTGTATATTGGCGAAGTTTAAGAGAAGAAAAACTTATTTTTATGACCCTGTTTCTGTTACACATGGCATCTGTAATGGTTATTTAAAAAAAAAAAAAAAGGGGTGGGGAAAAGCCGGCCTGGCCGTCCCCACCACTTTGGGCCTGTGAGGGCAACACAATTTTTTTTTTTGGCCTAAGTTTGGATCTCTATTTCGTCACTTCAATCATTATAAAATATACTATATTATTATTTAAATGATTGAAAAACAGGAGTTTGCTTTTACGATTCGTTTTTAGACGGACGGTCACAATTATTGTCAATTTTGAAAATTGTGACTTTCCGTTTATTTTGTAGGAGCATGTAACACTTTAATAATTAACAGCAGCCAAAATTATTTTTGTATTTAATTTTATTATAGATGGATATAAATTTAATATCCCGAAGATATCATTTTACATATAAGATTTTACTCATAATCCTCTGTTTGTTTGTTTTCAGAATATTATTAGAAAACCGTGGTCGGAAAATGTGCGATTTTGACATTTCGGAAGAAAATATATGGTTGTTTTTGATTGCATAATTATAATCACCTTTACCAGACTTTATAAGAAGCATAAGGTGAGTATCAATTGTTTTGTTAGCAAGAGTCCCGACTAATAAGCAGGATAAACACGATTAATTTTTGATATACAGTTTCATGTTTACTTGATGTAAATTGACTATAAAAACAACGTAAAAATAGGGTACGTAAAAGCTGTGACGTTTGAGAGGTTGCGTTGTAAATCCGCGATCGCTATTTTCGACGTTAACCTTATTTCTATTCAAATGCAAATGAGCAGCTGTTAAAATAGCGTCAACGGACCCCTTATTGAACTAAATTTCAATTAGAGCTGTACGTAAAAATCAACTTATATTTTCACTTCGTGTATTTTTATACAATCAAAGTATGTCACCTTGACTTACACACATGGTCTAACATAGTGCAGACATTAACTAATGCTTATTAAAACAACCGTTTCCCAATCAACATCTAGAAATTAAGAGCTTTATTAGTTTGCTGTTGTTCAAGCCAATTTCGCCTTCTGACTGCTTCTACTCATTGATTTGTATGGTACACAACTTAACGTGCAAGTACCTGTTGCGATTTCTCTCAGAGAGAACGCAAACGTTAAATGTAGCGGTGGATATTACCGCTTGACTTGGAAATAGCGTAAAACAGCCCGATTTTGACGTTACATTAATGTGGGACAAACGTTAAACTGTTACGGTGCGCATATTGTGTTCTCATTTCTGGCAAAACTAATCGAATGATGTTGATCAGAACAAAAGGACTAACAGTTATTCACGCTTAGTGATCACAACGGGGTACAAATTTATTTCATGATTTCATGGCCACATACGTACGCAGCACTAGGGACTAGAAATTATAAACTTCCACACACATTTGATTAAGTGGGTGTTATCCCATTATAAAGTATAGGGATATAAAGATAACTCAT
>JXSR01S025102.1:120575-143153 GCA_000969725.1 Ophiothrix spiculata
GTGGTTACCTTCAGGCTGGATGCCTCGCTTTGTTCAGTATGCTGGGATGGGGAGTACCACGGCCTTCATCTGCAAAGTCACACCTTTCAGGGTGAGCCATCACCATACCTGTCAAGCAGGCCTGTAGCCAGGATTTTTTCAAGGGGGGTGCGGATTTTCCAAAAGTGGACCTTTTGGAGGAAAATTTTTCGTTGTTTTTAGCAGTTTTCCAAGCATTTTGTGTGGTATTTTATTAAAAAAACGACCTACATTTACGTGTTTTGGTACTTTAGGTGTTCTTTTGGTGTTCATTTAGGGAATTTGTGTGGACCTTTTTAGTAAATTGTCAAATTTGGGATGGGTGGGGGTGCGGGCAAAATATTCTATACGATAGTGGAGTCTGCACCGGGCCTAATTGTATGCGTCACTTTTCATGGACGGTTTAATCGTGTTTATAACAATTGTTTTGCCAACAAATATCACTCACAAGGGGTATTATGTTCCCTGTGTATATACATGTATGTTAGCTAAATTAGCACAACTCTCATATTTGCATATAACTATTATTATAGTATTGATGTTTTAACATCATGACGTGGTTACCTTCAGGCTGGATGCCTCGCTTTGTTCAGTATGCTGGGATGGGGAGTACCACGGCCTTCATCTGCAAAGTCACACCTTTCTGGGTGACCCATTACCATACCTGTCAAGTCTCCCGATTTTGTCGGGTTTCTCCCGATTGTTGGTAGAGCTCCCGCGTTGGTAGAGCTCAGTGGCGTATCTGGCATCATTGGTCAGGGGGGACCGCCCCCCCCCCCGGCAAATACGCCACTGGTAGAGCTCCCGCCCTCCCGATCGGATTTACATTTTAAGCCAAATCTCCCGATTTTCAAAAAAAAAATGTCCCGCGGTCTCCCGCTATCGTTGAAATTCGCTATTGTTGGTATTTTTGTATAGTTGTATTGCACACCAAGAGCGCAGAAAGTAAACCTATTACCGTGAATGCGCTAAAATATTTGTATCATCTGCGCACTGGTAAATAACTCTTCCACTGAAATATACGTATAAGTGTTACTGACCGGAATCATGTAGTACTTATTTTACTGGTCTGCGCCCTTACCTACACTTCAGGTAGTCATCATGGTCATTGGAAGGTCAGCTGATACGGTGATTTTTGTTTGAACTTAGAGGGACTAGCCTAGATTCCACCTAGAGTTAAAATCTTATGTAAATGCTCTAAATAAAGCTGAAAAGTATACTTAAATCCAAAAAAGTGCAAAAACTTACACACAAATGTTTAAGACTTTGCTAAAGTTGAAATATCAGTCCCTCTATTTACATTCTAATGCTACACGGACTTTTTTGTGAATAAACAGTTTCTATACACAGCATTTACTTTTGATTTTATAGTATATATAAAGCGACAAATTTCAGTCATGCCATTCGGTCCTTTAAAGAACGACTACAGTGTGAAATGCTCAAACAATACATCGAGGTTATGATTCGGGTTTTTTCAGTGTGCATATTGGTGGTAATATATCAAACTAACAGCAACGATAATGGAGTTTGAAGTACATTTCAACGTCACAGTTGTGTTTACTGCTGTTTTCTTCATCTTATTTTACTGGATACAGAGACGACCTCGGAATTTACCTCCAGGTCCAATAAGCTACCCGTTGGTGGGAAGTTTCCCATCATATCTGTGGTATAAATTGAGATACGGTCTCGAATATCATGAGATATTAACTGGTCTAGGCAAAGTGTATGGGAAGATATATACTCTAAACATGTTTGGAAACTACGCCATTGTCATATCAGACTTGAAACTTTTGAAAGAAGCCCTGACAAATCCATTGATTAATGACCGTCACTCTAATCAAATTATGAAAGACCTATTTGGAACAAACTATGTAGCATTCTGTGACTTTCAGTCTTATCGCAGGTTTGCAATGACTACGTTTCGCCAATTTGGAGTAGGGAAACAATTATTTGAAGAAAAAGTTGTTACTGAAAGCGAAGCTTTATTGGATTTGTTGTCCAGCTTAACTGGCGAAGTATGCGAGTTACACGAGTTACTGAATTACGCTACAGCAAATGTTATTTGTTCAATAACCTTTGGAAAAAGGTACAAGTATGATGACGATGAATTTAAACATTTCATGCGCATTGCAAACAGAATCAACGACGCACTAGGAGCTGGGTCCTCAGAGAATGCATTTCCTTTATATTATCTGCTACCAAGTAAAGCTAAACGAGAAACAAAAGCCATATCACAGCCACTCCGTGTTTTCTTGGACAAAATAATTGACACTCATCGTGAAAACTTTTCAGCGGACTGCATCAATGATTTTGTTGATGCTTATATAAAAGAACAGAATCTTCATTTACAAGAAACTAGTGATTCTCTTTCATTCCTTACAGAAGACAACATGAGAGGTCATTTGACATCGTTATTTGTTGCTGGAGCAGACACAACATCAAACGTCATCTACTGGGCCATTCTTTTCATGGTCACTCACCTGGATGTTCAAAGTAAAGTCCATTCTGAACTAGACTGTGTAGTAGGTCGTCAGCGTTACCCATGTGTGTCTGACAAACCCAATTTACCCTACACCCAAGCTGTACTTCAAGAAATCTACCGACTGGCAAGTCCCGTACCACTTGCCGTCTTCCACGCAGTCAGCAAAGATACAACGATTGGGCCTTACAGTATTCCAAAAGGATCATCCGTTGTTCCTAACACATGGGCGATTCACCGTGACCCAGAAGTTTGGTCACAACCAGAGAAATTTCGACCAGAACGTTTCCTTGAAGACAAAGGCATACAGCAGGATAAAACAGTGATACCATTTAGTGTTGGACGTAGAAGTTGTCCGGGTGAAGCTTTAGCTCAAACGATGGTCTTCATCTTCTTCACACACCTGTTACATCGATTTAGATTTGAGATTCCAGATGGACACCCATCACCATCTCTTCAAGGAGAGCTGGGAATTGTCTACAAACCGAGGAGTTTCAAAGTCTGTGTTGTTTCTCGTGATCCAAAAGAATAATTTTTTGACTCAAATATTGTTGATCTGCAGATGATTTTCATATGGTATCTTCGGTAATTAACAATCATCTATAAAATGTAACTCTATAGGGTTGAATCTGAGACGTGGAAACTTTGCTGCTGCCATTAACTAACTCTTAAAATGATGACAAAATCTCAAAATGTTTAGGAAAAGGTTTTGGAATGATGTTGAACTTTTCAATTGTCCCATAACTTGTACTTCGATATAAGTTAAATTGTTGTATAAACAGACCTTCAAATAAAGAATAACTTTATAATGAAGAGATGTGTTTTGAACAGATTTATAATGTTAGAGTGCATATGTAGTTAATTTACACCGCTTCTTTTTAACAGAAAAAAAATTATTTTGCCACAATCGACAAAGCATCATGAAATTTTGCGATAAAATTTTACGCGTTTTTATTTGTTTAGCTTCGTTGATTATCTTTTCCATTCCAAAATGTAAGATAGAACAATATGTTTTATTTAAATTTGAATTTGTTCATAATAATTTCATATTATGATTCCTGAACGTCCACCTGACTGTTGTTGACACATTTGAAAGAATAAGACGAATTTGTTTTACTGTTGGTAGTTTAGATATCATTACATACATAGATATTCTGTATGACGTGTTAGTTATGTAAGTAAATTATATTGTGAACAATTATTCCAAATACGAAGTTTATTCTTGACCTTTGATGTTTACATAGATATTTACGATAACTTGTTTGACCATATAGATATTTTGCTGTCAAAAGTGCAATTAAAAGAAATAATAATGATAACACACAATACATGTAGTATCACCCACCGTAGGTCAATGTGCGCAGCACGACTAAACACCAACTCGGGTCACATACATACATTTTGGCTTGCATTTTGAATAGTCCTGTATGGATATTACTCGAAATATCTTGGTCAAAAAAGATCGCCCGGCGAATATGACCGCGCCTATTAACGTGTTTAAGTTTAAATTTCAGTCGTTGTTTTGTGAATCAGATGCCACCCTTCGGTATTTATACTGAAATCTAGTATTTTTTATGAATGTGACAAACATTTTCAGTATTTTTTTCAAACATCGTACACAAATTATCCTTGGACTCTGGATTTTGATCGCTTTAAAAACAATGTTCTGTACATTGTTTATCTTTCAAACTGTACACAGTATACAATTCATATGAAACAAAAAAGAGTCGTCATTTCGTTTCAAAATGGCGGCCATATATCTAATTTGTGTCAAATTTTCATTTTTCAAGGCAATTTGGCTCATAATAGTAGATTATATTTACAAATACATTGCTGAAATAAACATTTTAAAAAAATGTTGCGTTTCGATTTTAGATACAAAATAAATTTGAACAGCGCCATCATTTACCAGTTTATGCTAATTATTTCAAAAACGACGCGACCGATTTGAATTTCTTGCACCAAAACATGCGCAACATGTAGTAAAATGAAGATGTTTTATTCCCAACGGACAAACAAAACATATCTAATTGGAAAAATCTCTACATTTTCCATTCTATATTCATTAACCCCTTGTGTTTATAGGGGTCATTATATTTTAAATTGCTCATTATAAGTTCATAAAAATAAAATACCGGGGATTTATAGTGCACTATGCCTCCCAGATTTGTAATACCATTCGGCCTCTGCACACTTTACAGGTGTTCGCTGACCACTGTGGCCCAAATAAGCTCCATTCCACACCAAGCATCATTTCAGGTTCTGCCGCAACCTCTAGGGGCGCTGAACCTTGATCAGCCCACATACGCACCATCGCTGCCCGGATCAGCTCCCCGAGTTTCGTACGGGTTTCCACGAGACCATTAGCAGTTAGTTCCTTGTCCAAGGGAATTTCAAGCACACTCAACTTTTTTTGGCACCAGCGGGGTTCGAACTCGGGACCTCTCGCACCGCAAGCGAGCGCCTTACCGATTGAGCTAACTTGCATAGGACCTAAGCATTTAATGAAAATAATCATAAGTCCCAGACCCTATGCTAATTATTGAAAATGTTTATTTCCATTACCAAAGACTTAAAAAGAACATTACTGCCTTAATGATAAATCCTGTCTGAAACGATAAATAGATCCTTCAAACGCGATACATCCATTCAAAAACACTCGCAATAAATGGGATCTTGAAATTGTGGCACTTGAAGTACATTTGCGCCATTTCCGCCAAAGGAAATGTAAACTGTAGAGAAGAAGTGCGTGCAATGTGACTAAACGAATAGTTTCTTCATTTACCGATCTTGTTGATCAATAAACTCAGTCCTGTAAGGAAATTGCCCCACTAATGCCGATCTATAATTTTATGACAATTATAAAAAGACATTTTGTTTTATGGAAAATTAAAATTTTCCTTTATTGCAAAATCATTAACAATCCAAATTCATTGTCGACTCCATTTTTTAAAAATACTTACTAGTATTTTGAATCTGAATATGTGTTTCTAACTTGGTCAAATATTTGGAACAAAATATTTCGTGTGATTTCTCTATATCTCTTGCTATGATTTATGCCCTTTCGGTGTTTGAATCTTAATCTTTAATGAGTGAAAAAATGTGGTTTGCAAGATGGTTGTTAAATTTGAGTACTAACTACCAGAATGATAAATTAGTCGACTTCTCATATAACCAACATTATAAATAAGTCCATTTAATACCAACATTATAAATAAGTCCATTTAATACATATTGTAATACCTGGATCAGTTTTGATTTCCAAATTCTGATTTTTAGATGAGGAATAAAAGAAACAAACTCGATTTTAATCAGCGATGTCGCAAACGTTAAAAGTCATGTCATACACTTTTAACATTTTTATGGTTTTGATGAGATTAAAATATCATCACATTTTTAAAAATTCCCTTTAATAATCAATTTAAGAACAAAATAAGTTGCATTTAACTACATTTCTCATTTGTGCATATAATACCTCCTGTACCTCCTCCTGAGTCCTAAAGATCCATAAGCCCTTTTAATATTATCGAATTTTGTGAAATCATTTTGTGATATTTTTATATTTGTCCGATTAAGAAACCCTAGTATGTGGGTAAAAAAAGGAAGAGAATATTGAATGGCAACATCTATTTTTACTTCTCTTTCTTGTGTTTCAGTTTTATTAAAGCTGAAATGAAAGTAGAGACTATTGAAATGTATTTTTGAGATTCAATATTCTTTAAGTAACTGCTATAAATGTGTATTACATACGCAAAAGGCTTGCGTACCATAGAGAGTTAGGGGTCGGCATAATTTTTCATCTAATGAAAATCACACAGTTTATCGTCATTCAAATCTTGGTAAATCTGTTGATAAGTACTTTAATGATAGAGTCTGTCTATAAACATGATAAAGAATTTGAAAAGGTGTTTCCATGTGCGATCTGTATATTTTGCGGGTTTCCTCGGATACATTTTTAAAAGCTTGAGGCATAAAAAACTGCGCATTGAAGGCCGAAGAGAGGAGGTTTTCAGAATATCCCACAATGCATTATTCTGATACACTTAGATATAATAGGCAATAATGGTTTTCTGGACAAGGGGCTCTTAGGAATTTGAGAATTCCATTAAATAGTACTCATTCATATCTTTCCAGGGATGTGTTTCTTTTCACAATAGCCCAGTGTTTACCCACATTGCTGACACCTCAAAAACGTCAGTAACCTGTACAGAAGTATAGGAGTTGAATTTGATTTGCAGGTATATTGTACAATGTTGCATTGCATCGTGGGATATTTTGAAAACCTCCTCTGAGGCTGAAGAGAGGAAAACGAAAAGAACAGTATATCTAAACACGCAGAATGGACATATTTAGATAGTGTGTCCGATGGTGATTATGGAAATGCCGGTGGTGTATTTTTTGAATCTTGGTTTTTGTGTTTCCTGTATTTTCGAATCTATTTGACAGAATGTAAGTCTCCAAATATCCTTGCAAAATTCATATTCCATCCGCGCCGTTATCATCAATAATTGAAACCTGTCGCAATATACATGTAATTTGATATTTTTATCATGAAAATTGACCCGAATATGCCCGATTCAGCAATCTTGATATAAGGTAACTACAAAACTATGATCTAGAGCTAAATATATTAAAAACCAGACATTGCAGTATCATTGATAATTTTTTTAACAACAAACTCAGTATATTTTATAGAGATGTTAATATGTCATATAATAATGAATTCATTTCAATAAATTTCAACATGTATTGCTTAATTATTTGTAAAGTTGGTCATGAGTATGTCATATTCGACAACCTCCGTCAATTTTCTACTTGAAAGCAATACTTAACTTGAAGTAGTATGTAAGCATTACGTAGCTAAAAAATAAAATCAATTAACACAAATGATATTCTTCAATCACATTTATTTCTTTATATACTACTTTTGTATGCTGTTATAAAATCCTGTAAATTAGAGGTATATGGTCAATTCAGCGATGATATAATGTTAAATCTCACAAACCCTTGAAGCTTAACGTGTATGCTTGAGATCGCCAAGTTTTAGATATACTTCATATCTCTTAGATTTTGTTGCTCCACGTCACAAAAATGTAATGTTCACGAGGTCACAAACTGATACATTAGAACTTTCCTTTTGCTAAAATCTATTTGCCATTTGTAAGAAGAAGGTAACAATAGTTGTTTTTGCCTGGTTGTTTGGTTAAAAGATATTACGATGGCCAGTTGTATTCAGTATAAAAGTTTGGTTGCAGTTCATGTGACAAAAAGTCTTATAGAAAAAGCCCAAAGGATTTTCTTTATGTAAAGAATTAATAACTACAACCCACAGTTCTAAACTATGCCACGAAATTTAATTAACAGTATCATTCCATACTTCAACCGACTCTGAAGAGTATAACCTTATTAACACCGAACCTGTTTGTGTCTTTGCAAAATAATTCGATCCTGAGTTTGCCTTTGTTCAATTTATAAGGGAGTTGTAAAAGATGATCTTTATCGTATTTACAGTAATTATCTACGAATATCAATTGTGTTTCATAAAGTTGACGTTGCCAAATTATTTCACGCTTTTGACGATGGGTGACGAATTCGACATCCGAGTAGCATAACCAAATAGACCACTTTCGTATGTCCCTAAATGCATCTTGAAAGTACCACAAATACGGGACCTTGTGATGTATCTTGCTAAGTCTACCATATTTGAAGTTCTGCGCTTTGCGCACAACTCGGCTGCGCAAGATACGTCACAAGGTCCATAGGCGGCGGACCCGGGGGGGACACGTCCCCCCTAAATTTCACGAGGGGGGACGGACCCCCTCAAAAAATAAAGAAGAAAGAAAGAAAAGGAAAGGAAATTGAAATTTTCCCTTTGTTTTGATAATATAAACGTTAAAAGTCCAAAAAAATTGCGCGCTTCGCGCGAATTTTCAGATATTTTTGGTAAAAAAATCACATTTTTTTGCGCAAATTTCAAGCTTTTTTATATAATTTTTAGCTGAAATTAGCCGATTTGACAGGTTTTTTTTTGCGCGCTACGCGCGCCTGAAAAAATCTTAATTTTCCTCCGACCATTTTTGCTCAAAAAAAGCCGTCCCCCCCTAAAATTTTTACCTTCCGCCGCCAGTGACAAGGTCCCATATTTGTAGTACTTTCAAGATGCATTAAGAGACATACGAAAGTCGTCTATTGAAGAGGTTTATAAAAAATATAAAAAGAAGCATGGTAATGTTATTGCCCATCGTTGTTATACATTTCCAACATTGATTTTACCTTGAAGCTATGTACCGTTGACATACTACTTGCCGATTTCGATTTGCTTCGAGATGTTTGGATTGCCAGATCATTTGAGGTTAAGTGATGTTTTCAAGGACGAAATTATCGGAGGTTGTCGAATTTGACATACTCATAACCAGCTTAACAAATATGGAAATAGAATGAAAGTATATCATAGTATGGTTTCGTTATTTGATTCATAGGGATTGCGATCTGACAAAATAAATAAAGATACTGTTCCTCAATCGTTGACAAGTTTACTTAAGCAGATCTGTTACATCTTTTAATATCTAAAAAGTATGATTTATTTTGAATTATTTGTATTTGTAGGTATTACAAATATAAAACAATAGGGGAACAATAATACACAGGACGGTTCGGATAATAATTTTAAGAATAAAGTACCCTTGATATATTAAATTTATCATTAGTCTTTTGATTTCATCAAGGTGCAGTATTGTATCTTTTGGCAGAATTGCGTCGTTCTTGAAAAAATGAATGAAGTATTGCCATTGAATGGGAAAATTTTGTCAAAAACACAATCCTGCACCTCACTCTTTAATTTTAGTTTCAACTATACTGAATTCCATTTTGGGTTTTTTGGCATGTGTCATTACCAGCAATAATTTGTTAAAAGGAATAAAATAATTTTATTACAGAGATATCTGTAACATGTAAAAACTCAACTAATGTGTATTCCTCTTTTCAAATTATTGACAGAATACTATTTGCACCACTTCTGGAAAACGTGTGGTCCATCGGTTGAAGGAAAAAAAGGTTACATAGAATTTCAGAATCACCATGGGGCAAAATATTGTGCATGGTGAAAGGCATCCATCCCGGATGCTCTTCTTTTCTTTCATTCAATGCCCAAATTTAAATGTACGTTTGCTTATCAAAGTATTGGGAATTCAAAAAGAACACGATGAAAATACCAGGGTATATATGGAAATCATGCGTGCGAGGTTTCTCGATATGATGAATGTTAATTTTTGACAAGATAATTTATCTTTTCAAAAACAAAACTGAAACTGAACATATGCAAATACGTGGGCATGTGTGTCATTTTTTTTTTAGATTACTAATGATGTAGCTGTTTGACGAAGTATTTTACCAAACGTTTCGACATTATCGATAAATACCATTATAACCAACATAAGTTTGATACTGCGAAGATGATATATCAACTACTGATTCTCTTTGGTAGCAGCAGCACGAAGAGCTGATGTAAATTAATCCATCTTTATTGCAGCAACCAATGTATAATGAACTCTAAATGAATAGTATCAGTAATAGGCTCATTCCAGTGAAAATTAAACCTTTTTTGATTTCAAGCAAAAAATCAGTTTTTTTATTCGACCATATGAGCGATTTTTTCAGTCATACGTTTGTTACTCGGTATGTGAAAAGTATTTTCTAATCAGAAATTTTGGATTTTTTTCTACCCGTGCATGAATGAGCACATGTTATCATTCAAAAATGTCACAAACGTTGCCAAAAAGTTACACCAAAATGTCACAAACGTTACCAGACGTTACCAAACAAAACATTGCATTGAAAAAAAATCTGACGATAGAATTTCCTACCACTTTTATGAACTATTTGTAATTATGTTACTAATCATCTGTGAAAAGCGCAATAAAAAAATCGCTAACATGTTAGAGAAATTTTACTTTGAAGTCATTGGGAGCAACAAAAAAACATTTCCGTGCGAGGTCACAAACGTTACCGAACGTTACATGAACTTTATTCAGTATTTTGGCAATTATTTTAATCTTTAAACACCTGCATGTCTTGATCCCACCAGTGAGCACCATTACCAACAACAAACTTGTTTATATAATGTTTATGCTAGGTTCTGTGGCCATTTAAAAGTGAAATTTTCCATTTTTTTGGTCACAAACGTTACTTTGGAATCACCCAATAACAATTTGTTTAACAAAGATCATGAGTGTTTCTGAAATATTTATGTCGTCTTATCATTTATGACTTTTTACTCTTTGACTGGTAATAACCTTGGTATGTTAGTAAAGAGGAAGACAATATTGAATTGCAACATCCATTGTTACTTCTCCTTCTTGTGTTTCACTTTTCATTTAAGCTTAAGGGAAAGGAGAGATCACTGAAATACAATTTGGGGATTTAATATTCTTTAAAAAAACGATGTAAACGCACATTACTACTTTGAAGGTTTCCGTATAGGTACCCTCAAATATGTTTTCTAATTCGAATAAAAGTTTGTACAACATAAAAATACATCTCAATAAAATTGAACTAATGTTGCCCTATTACGAAAACCTCCATCGGTTCGTACATGTTGCTCATAATAATAATAATAATAATAATCATTTGTAATGCGCCATCAATCTAGTAGTACTATTCCGAGGCGCAAACATGAAATACAAAAACAATACAGTTAAAGATAAAACATTGAAATACAAAATACATTTGTAGATAAAAACCAATTGAAAATATCAAGTAAAGTTCATTACATACATGTATATGTTTTGTTGTATAAATGAGTCTTTAACAAGTTCTTAAAAGTCTGAAATGAATCACAGTTTCTTATGTCAAGAGGTAACGAGTTCCAAAGCGTAGGCGCAACAACGGAAAATGCTCGATCTCCAAATGCAGATAAAGCCCGTGGAATAACAAGTAAATGTTTATCAGAAGATCTTAGTCTGCGACTTGGAACATAAGGAACAAGAAGGTTGAATAAATAATCTGGTGCAATGCCATTCAAAGCCTTCCAAGTTAAAATCAGTATCTTGAAGTTAATTCTCTCGCGAATAGGAAGCCAATGGAGATCTTTCAATATAGGAGTTATGTGATCAAACTTTCTTGTCTTTGTTAGAACACGAGCAGCAGTATTATACGCGAGTTGAAGTTTGTGAAGTAAACGATCAGTGATGCCAATTAACAGAGAATTTCCATTGTCAATACGTGATGTAACAAGTGCATGAATGATGGTAGCAGCAGTTTCATATGTGAGGATTTTCCTAATACTATTAATATTTCGCATGTGAAAATAAACAGATTGGCATATACGTTTGACATGTTGGTCCATACACAAGTTATTATCGAAAACAATTCCAAGGTTCCGGGCACTTTTTGAAGCATGAATTTGAGTTGTACCGACATTTATAGAATGATCCTGAATTTTGTGTTGCTGGTATTTTGAAGTCATAATAAGAAATTCAGTCTTTTCATCATTTAGCTTGAGCTTGTTTGTAGACATCCATGATTTTATTTCTAAGATGCAAGCTTCAGCTTGTTTACGAGCAGACAATTCATCAATAGGATCATTTAAATTAAAAGGTATATACAGTTGCGTATCATCTGCATATGCATGGACGAATAAACCATGTTTTCGAGCAATGTTAGCAATTGGTGAAGAATAAATGGTAAAGAGTATTGGTCCAAGCACGGATCCCTGGGGAACTCCGAAAGAAAGTGGTACCTGCGTAGAGACAGTTCCATTGATGTTGACAGCCTGAGATCTGCTACGGAGATAGGACTGAAACCATCTCAAAGCTACACCTTCAACACCAATCGATTCAAGACGTTTGAACAGAATATCATGATCAATGGTGTCGAAGGCAGCTGAGAGGTCCAGAAGAATCAGGAAAACTCCACGTTTACCATCCAGTTCTCTCAAAATATCATTATGAACTTTCAGAAGAGCAGTCTCCGTGCCATGGTATTTCCTGTAAGCAGATTGATGTTGTTCATATAAATTATTTGATGTTAAATGTTCCGTAAGGCGGTTTGCGATGACCTTTTCAACAATCTTAGAGATGAAACGCAGATTGGAAACAGGACGGAAATTTTTCAAATTATCAACATCCAAGGACGGTTTCTTCAGCAGTGGGGATACAAGGGCATTTTTAAATTGGTTTGGAAATGTCCCATTTTCCAGAGATAGATTTACAATGTTAGTGATGACTGGTGGGAAAGACCTTGCCCTTTGGATGGAGACCTTCTACTACGTCACATTCAATTGTCTAAGATGCACATAGTCGAGAGACAAATATTACTGATCGTATATGTCCCAAAATGGATGCATAGAAAAGCGCAAATGAAACGATAAGTGTAGTCAATAAAACAACGTTTCCACGCCTCTACATGTCAATATTAATTTTCAAAATAGGTTTCTTTGCTCTATAAAGTGATCGCCTTTGCTCAAATTGTAATTTTACACTGAAAGGAGGTCGCTCCTTAATTTAATATATACATGTGCTATACAAATTATTTGAACAGGCAAAGAAGGTAACAGATTATATTGTATAAGAGTGGATATTCATACGTAGTGGTAGAAAACATAGAAATTGAATTAAACTTCAACACTACACGAATTTATCGCTCACTTGGAACGTTTTCGCTAGGTCAACTAGCGTCATCAGCAGTTGGTATGGCTGTGATGTCTCTCTTGATTGTGACTGGAAACACTGCTGTATGACGTCATAGATGTTATAATGACGTCACAAGAGTTATGTTCCGCCCCCCTTGGGCTGAAGCAGGTTGTCCCAAATAGGATCTAAATCCAGTCCTTTGTCTCGATTCAATTTAGGGTTCTTGGTCCTAATATATATGGCTTCCAGGATCCTCCGGGAATATTCCTTGGGGTCCTTATCCAGTACTTTTACGTTTTCAAAGTCAATTTTGTGGCCTTTGCTCCTCACCACATGTTCCCTGACAGCGGATTTAGAGCTGCCTGCCGAGGATTTATGTTCAGTCAGACGTTTGTCTAACTTTCTGGCAGACTCGCCAATATAAACTGCATCACAATCCAGGCATGATAGTTCATAAACAACACCGGACTGTTTTGTGAGTTCTGTCTTGTCCTTGGGGGCAACAAGCGCCCTCCTAAGCGTGTTTGTTGGCTTAAAGTTAGTATGAACGCCCGCGGTTCTATACGCTCTCCGAAGTCGTTCTGAAAGTCCTTCAATATAGGTTAGAGTGACAAAGGATTTGATATCCGAAGTGGAATCAGAATCAGGCTGTTTGTTTTGGTTAGCCTTCTGTTGTCCACGGAAAAAGGTCCAATCGGAATAACCGCAGTTTTTCAAAGCAGTTTTCACATGGTTGATTTCAATTTCCTTATCATCCGGGTCAGTAACAATAGATTCCGCCCTATACAACAAAGTACGCACCACACTCAGTTTGTGTTCAAGTGGATGCTGAGAAGTAAAATTCAGATATTGTTCCGTATGCGTTGGTTTACGGTAAACTTTGACTTTCAGTGAGCCATCATTCAGTCTACAAACTAAAGTGTCAAGAAATGGAATTTGACCATTTTCCTCACCTTCACTGGTGAATTTGATGTTTGGATCAATGTTATTAATGTGCGTGGTAAACTCGTCGATAAATTTGGTCTTAATAACAACGAAGGTATCGTCCACGTACCTTAACCAAACACGAGGAGGGTGAGGTGTAGATGTCAGTGCAATGTTTTCAAAATATTCCATGTAAGCATCCGCTGACAACGGGCTACAAGAACTGCCCATCGCACATCCATATCGCTGATGGTAATATTTCCCTCGAAAAACACAGTAAGAGGTATTCAAACAAAAATTCAAACACTGGAGAACTTGCTCCGGACTTAAACTTTCCGCTTCACCTTTTTTCCATTCGCGCACTACATCTAATGTCTTGTCCACAGGAATAGACGTAAACAAAGCTGAAACATCAAAAGAAATAAGTGATTCCTCAGGGTCCAGACGCAAATCACGAATTTTCTTGACAAAGTCCTGTGTGTTATTGTGTCTTTCCCAAAATATGTCGTGGTGGTTGTGAGATCGTTGAGATAAAATAACAATTTTAAGTCTGAAAATCCCATAAATAGCATTTAAAACCGATTATATGAAGCGGATAAATCAACCACTGAGTATTTTGTCGCAGCGGCACGTCACAATGGTTGACATAAAATCGTCTTTATAGTTGCGACCAGTGTTCCTGCTTAGCGCTTATGGCGCGCCATTGGCGAAGGAGTTTGACAAATTGGCGCAAAAGAATTTTTAAAGTGTGTTTAAAAATGTTTTCTTGCTTATTTAGATAAGTAACAGCTTCACCTAATGATTTTTGAGCAAGCATCTCTTGAAATTTGTTAAAGCTCAAAAATCTTAGCGGGAACACTGGACTTGCGACAACCAATCGCGATAAGTATTTTTGACTTTTTTCCTAAGAGTGTTAGATGTCATTAGGCTTTAGAGAATTCACTTTAGTGAATCATTTTTGATATCATCTTTAGTGAACTTCATTCAAAAGAACTGTGAAAAATCACCTGGCTTCAACTGCTATGAATCTGCAGTCTGCTGCATCTGTATAGCTTGTTTCCAATGGTGTCTTTTTTTGTTCTTGTTTATGTTAGTCTCGTTCCCAGACACGTTTCTGTTCTTTTTCCCCATTGGAAATTAGTTGGCACTTGCGGCGGACTTTATGGGTTATTCTAGCACTTGCCAGTTTGGTGTTACTGTTTTAGGTTGTATAGTTTTGTATAAATTATATTCTTTGTGTATTTACTGTTCTATTTGTTGTTTATTTGTCATTTGCCGTATAAATATGAAATGAAATCAAATACGTTGCTTTGATTTTTAAAATGTCTATAATACTTCGACCCGGCTTCCATATGTAAAGACCATGAGAATTTCTATCGATTTTGCCGAATCATTTTATGACTTTTTATATTAACTGGTGTAATATAACCTTATCACATTAGCAAAGAGAAAGAAGATATTAAGGAGCAACATCTATTTTTACGTCTACTTCTTATATATCAGTTTTTATTTGAAGTTGAAGTGAAAGGATACACTATATAATATAATTTTCAGATTCAACAATCTTTTAATATCTACTGCATGTGTAATTTATTTTATCGTTCAACCTTGGAGAACAGTGACAAAGTTTTCTTGCCGTAAAGCTTACATTATTTCCTTTCAAACGACATGGAAATCTAGAGGAGAGGGGAAAAAGAAAGAGAATATTTACAACGAGAATTTTTTGCCCGATGGTGCTTATACTGCCTGTAGTATATTCTGAAAATGTTGTTGTATAATTATGTTTTGAATATATTTGCCAAAGTGGAGTGTATAATAAGATTTAAAATGGCAGTAGAGCTTACATTTGTTTATTTTGTCCATCTATACGCCCAGAATTAACATACCAACCATCATCATCAACGGAAACCTTTCACAAAAATGATTTGCTCTTTTATGTTGTTATAAATAATACCACGAATATTACCGATTTTGTAATCTAGATATTTGTTAACTTCAATATTGAGGCTTACAGTAGTACATAAAGAGGTTTTATCGTAAACAAAAAGCATTACATTGTATATAAATAGTTGCCCTATTATTTGTATAGCTGGTTATGAGTATGTCAAATTCCACAACATTCTTCAGTTCTCTCCTCGAAAGAGATACTTAACCTGAAATGATGTAGTAATCCTAACATCTTGGAGCATATTGAATCTACAAGCATGTCTTAGCTAACAGGTCAAATCATTGAAGAGGTGTTTAAACACTTTATACTTCATTCCCGATATTACTTTTTGTCCCATTTTTGGTTTGCTGTTTTAAAAATCCAGTTAACCAAATAAAGAGAGGTGTATGACAAGTTTAGCGATTGTATCAATGTAAAATATCCTGATCTGTTGATTGTATAACACATATTTCTATAAGGTGAATGAAATCCGTTGATAAAGATTGTCAATATATATTTTTATTTTTTATCTCAGATATTACTCCACTGCAATAGCAATGGTCACGAGGCCACAAACTGATGTATAACTTTTCTGATATCTGATATGCTATGATATAATATATTGACTACCGAGTCTCTTTGGTCGCAATGGTAAATCACAAAAAGTGACATAAGAATATCCGTTTCGACAACGTCGTCATAAGTATGCATCTCTACTTTGAGCACAACTTGTATTAGTAAGAAATTAATTTAGCTCAATAATAGATTAAAATCATGTAAGTTATGTTTTAATCTTATGACGGTTTTCTGAAGTAGTTATCAATTTAACAAAATAAGTCGTTTTTATATGTCTCAGTTATATCGATCAAGTCCATTGAGTAAATCATAAGAGTTTGTGTAAGTATTGCCAATCAGTTTATGAGTTTTTGAAAAGCCATGTTTCGCTGATGTTATAATAATCTTAGTATGTTCGTAAAGAGAAAGGAGATATTAAATCGCAACATCTATTTTCATTTCTCCTTCTTGTGTTTCAGTTTTCATTAGGACTGAAATGAAAGGAGAGACTATAAAAATATAATCTTGAGATATAATCTCCTTTACATATCTGCTGCAAATGTATATTATTTTACCGTGTATAAAATTTGTGGAGGTTTAACCTTGGAGAAAAACGACACGATTTTCATGGTGTAAAGATCAAATTATTCAACGATATTGCCATATTTGCTGATGATACTGTATACGTTAATGATGTACAATTTTAAAGAGTTTTTATATCGATCTGCGATGTTCTAGACGGAAATCCTGAAATATACTAATAATTGCCTTTCTGTAGCATTATCAAACAAATTATAAGTTCCGTCCAAATATGTTGGTTAATTCTGAGTAGTTAATAACCATTGATATCAATAAATTTAATTTATTAAATTTACATGATGGCTAAATTTACTTTTAGTCTATAAATCTATATATTTAAACCGTCTTAAAAATTGATCCAGATATGCATACTCTTAACGAAAGCGTATTTTTTACAACTGTGTGTCAATTACACTTCAAATTTGAATTCAGCAACTTCTTTGTAAAAGCAAACGTAAATTAAAAACTGTGCATTGAAGGAGAAGGGATGAAAATAAAAAGAAAGGGAATACCTGAAATGGATATAGTATGCCCGATGGTGGTTATGGAAATGCCCGAGGTATATTCTTGAATCGTGTTGTAACTTTGGCCGTAAATGACCTCACGTTTTTAAGTAATGTTTCTTGTTGACCTAGTTAGATCTAAAGAGGAATTCATAAAAAGGAGAAAATATAAGTATAGCCTAAATATGCTAAATTTTCATCCAACTATTCTTGCAAAATCGATATTTCACCTGTCATCATCAACGGAAACCTATCGCAATGTAATTTGCTACTTTTTCCCTTTTTGTGATCATAAAGATTGAGACATATATGTATATCCGATTCAACAATTATAGTGATATAAGATAACTTTGATACTGTGGTTATGGTTTAATGGCAATCGGCGGCCGTTTACCGAGCGGGGAACGCATTCACCCATGTCATACCGATGTTTAAGCGTTGCGGCTTCCTTCCGATTTCTAGACTAGAAAGAATCCTTCGTCGTCGACCGGCTTTGCTCTTTACGCTAAGGCTAAGCAGCGGCGCCATTTTATTGTCCGCCATTTTGTTTCGCGAGATAGGGGGACTGGTGACTCAGTCTATTTCTAGACACCGTTGACACGTTTCAAAGGGTATATAGACATAAATTAATCTTAGTGGAACATCTAATCGCGAGAATATAGAAAAAACATTTGTTACTTTGAGGATAAAATAGTATTAGTTACAAAGTCAATTCAGCTCAATGAATTCAAGAGATTATACTAGTAAGTTGCGTTTTTTGGACTTTTGTCAGACTCTTAATGTCATAACTATTTAGAAAATTACCTAGAGTGATCCATTGAACAAAACAGATGCTTTATATTTATAATATGTGTTTCTTGTATTTTAACCTGCTCCCATGTGTAAATATCATGAGAGTTTCTGAACTATTAATGTTGCTAAATTATTTTAGGATTTTTTTTTTTGTCAGACTCTCAATGTCATAACTATTTAGAGAATTACCTAGAGTGTTAGTAAAAAGGAATGTATATTAACCCTTGTCTTACCAAGGGGGGGGGGGGGTTGGTAACCACCCCCACCCCCTAACGGATGATTCCCTGTCGCATAAAAACGCAAACGAATATGAGCTAGGGGTTTTGGGTAGTTGTAAGTACATCCTTTGCGGTCATTTTACTTACTTTTTTACTTTCGTCGACCACGGTCGGAAGCCATGACGAACTTCTTCCAGAGTTGCCTTTCATGCATTAGTTCCTGTAGCTCTTGTTGTCCAAAACCCACATCCAGACTCAGCAGCGGTCATTTTAGCGAAAAAAAATTGTAGATACCACCTTCAGGGGGGTCAGGGTACCTCATCAAAGTCGCAAGGTAGGGGGAGGTGGTTGCCACCTGAGAAAATTTTAAGTCACCATTTTGAAAAACATCTGCATGGGATTCGCCTAAAATTTACAGAACATATTAGAAACACGATTTCCCTTCTTTATAAGCAAAGAACCCAGCCAAATTCCGATATTTAGAAATGTTATAGCAAAATTTCGATTTGGTGGCCATTTTGCCCAAAATCGTGATTTTCCGACTCGGAAGTACTTGTGACGTCATAATTACGTAACACTTTGGCTGATTTCCATGATTTTGGTATCAATGAATAGAGGAGACCCTACCCTATACTATGGTATAAAGCAAAGCAACTTTTAGCACTCCAATTTAAATTTCATTTTCATAGGGTGACCCCCCCCCCCCCCCCCCCCCCGTTGATAACAAACGTTACAAAAAATACGTTGGTAAGACCAGGGTTAAATAGCAAAATCTATTTTAACTTCAACTTCTTGTATTTCAGTTTTTCATGTAAGCTCAAGTAAATGGATATACTATTGAGATATAATTCTGAGATTCAATAATGTGTAAATACCTGCTGCATATGTGTATCATTTTAATGTGTACGGAGATTTGACCTTGAAAAAGAAGACACAATGCGTAACAATCATATTGACCATCGACATTGCCATATCTACCCATTACTGTCTGTGTAAATGATATAGATACTAGTATGTACAAAGATTTCATTATTAGTATTATTTTTGACTGAAGTTTAAAACAGAACATTAAATTTAATGGCTCTTCTTCGGAATTCATGAAACAAATTATAAATTTCCTTCAAATGGAAAATTCCAAAAGTTGTTTATATGAATCTTTAAAACCAATGGTTGTTATTCAGTTTTATCAAATCTAAGTCGTGCTTGCTAAATTAAGTATCAATCAATTACTCATGTATATTTGACAGACTCATAAAATTGAATCATATTAAAAAGTGTGTTTTTGGACTGCGTTTCAGTATTGCTTCTATTTGAACTCGCCACAATCTTTGTAAACGCACACGTGCATTACAAACTGCGCATTGAAGGAGAAGAGAGGAAAATAAAAATGAACAGTATATCTACAATGGACATCTTTAAATAGTATGCCCGAGGGTGATTATGGAAATGCCCGAAGTATATTCTTGAATCCTGTTTTAACTTTGGCCGCAAACGACCTCACGTTTTTCTTTAAATGTTTCTTGCATATATTTACCAAAGTGGACTACATAAAAGAGTGGTATGCTCAAGCCCGTAGCCAGGGGGTGTGCGGTGGGGGCATCGCAACCCCCAAATTTGACAATGTACAAAAAAGGTCCACACAAATTCCCTAAATGACCACCAAAAGAACACCTAAAGCACCAAATCAAGTCAATGTAGGTCAGTTTTTGATAAAATACTACATAAAATGCTTGGAAAACTGCTAAAAAAACTACTAAAATTAGTTTAGGGTCGACCAAAACGAATTTTTTTCCTCCAAAAGGTCCTCTTTTTGAAAATCCGCACCCCCCTTGAAAAAATCCTGGCTACGGGCCTGGGTATGCTTAAGGTTATTATCCCTTGACAATATCGTGACGGGGTATTTCATGTTCATTTTTACCCATTTATACATAATAAATTATGACAATTTTTGTTATTTAGATAGAAAAGAGTCTAATAGATATAGCCTTTACGACTGATTTCACTCACAGAATCCTCTTCAAAAGTTGATTTTAAAAATGGTTAACATTTTGACGACATTTTGTCAAAACGCTCCAAATTGTGTGCAGTTCAAATCGTCCGATCTTATTCAAATCTCACCAGATTATGGTTAAGATACGTATTTACAGATGATGATTTAGACTTAATATTAGTAAGACCAAAAGCATTTGAACGTAAAATATGGTGTTAAAACAGAAACATCATTTCTCAAGGTAGAGTGTTCTTAAGTTGACATGTGATGATTTGGTCTGCAAAACGGCTTTCGTCCACTTTCCTCAATAAAACAATAGCCAATTTGTAAGTAAATATTTGACGAATTATCTAAATCACAGAGCTTATTTATATTCGTACAGAATTACAAAAGTATTACCAGTAATTTTGTGGTACACTTTGATGTCTTGCAGTTTTTGCTCTATCCTCGAAAAGTGTAAAATACTTAGAGCCGCTTTGCAAATCAACTCTTCATATCTCCATTATGTTATTTTTGATATTTTGAAATAAAAATAAATAATCTTCTCCAAAAAGAAAATGCAGAGACTCCTTAAACCAAGGAACCTCTCATCTAGAATATGTCGTTTCATTTTCACCGCTAGTTTTGAATTCTCAATACCTTTGTAAGTACACGGGCATTAAAATGTTTACATTGAATCAGAATAAAAAGAGCGAGCACCTGAGATGGGTACCTTTTACTTGTACAATCCTTTGCCCGCCGGTGATTCTGTGATCCTTTGTAACCATTTTCCTTACACGACAGACCTCACGTTTTCAAAAAAAATTGTTTCAGTAATGGCTTCAGATACGAGAAATACGCTCAAGTTGAATTTTAAAATATATGAGATATCTCCAATTTACATCATGATTGTTTTATTGTTCGAATGACTTACATTTGAAATTAAAGTGATTATTTAATGTGATCCGGTGTAATTCATTCTCATAGTTTTCCAAACGTTCCTAAGCATTATTGTTCTGCAAAAAAAAGTATTCAGTATATTCAATAATCATTATTTACATATAAATGTACATAGATAAGTTTTTATAGGTATTTGAATAGACATTTTATACATATTTTATTTTTATAATATTTTTCTAAGGCAAACCATTATTCCTTTAAACAAAGATATAAAGTTTTCCCTCGACAAAATATCATATAAAATTTTACTTTTACCGATTATAACCCTAAGATTCATATGCTGAAACTATAACACGATCAACATTTGTTTCATTTCCTTATTTGTAAAGCTGGGTATGAGTATGTTCAACTTGACAACTTCTGTCAATTTACCTCCTTGAAAATATCACTTAACCTCAAATGATCTGGCAATCCCAACATCTCGAAGCAAATTGAAATCTGCAAGTAGTTTGTCAGTAGTACGTTGCTACAAGGTAAAATCAATGTTGGAAATATGTCTCAACGCAAGACGATAAGTTTATGGTGCTTCTGTATGATTGCACATATTTTTATCTTTAACAATATTAAGAAGAGCTGGTATGTCGAATTCGTCAATTCCGTCAAAAACATGAAACGATTTGGAAACGTCAACTTCATGGAACACTAACAACAGTGGTAATTTGGTTGGTATATAGTTGGTATAGACATATTGATTATTGTCAAAAAGAAACAAAAATGTAAATGTCAAAATCCTTTTTTATTTGAATTCAATAAGCAAGAATATAACCTGCATGGAAGAGGGGAGCGTGGCCGAGCCGTTAGAACACGGGTCTCGTAATGCAGAGATTGTGGGTTCGAGCCCCGGGCCGGGCGGTTTTCGTCTCCTTGTTTCCTTGGGCAAGCAACTTTACTCTACTTGCTCCGTGGTCGAACAGTCACGTAAAGCCGTGGGTCCCATGTACGAATAGACTCCTTCATGGTTTATGCATGTTATGCAAGTACTTGTATCATTGATTGATTGATTGATTGATTGATTGATTGATTGAT
>JXSR01S025102.1:149731-159804 GCA_000969725.1 Ophiothrix spiculata
TTAGCCCTTACTTCGTGGGAAAAGAAATCAGGAATTCTAATCTCATGCCCCGATGCAAAGGTTGTGTTTTAATCTCACGCTTAATTTATTTCTTTGATTATCTTCAAATGAAATAAGACTTTCAACCAATGTTTTGTTACATCGTCTATTATGGTCGCTTGCATTAAAATCTTTTTACTAACTATTGTGCTTTTTGCGAAATAAAGTTAGTTTCTTATAGTACAATTGCAAGTTGTCATTTCGTGTTTTGATGATAAAATATATACGTCAGAGAGTTATATTTGGAAAAATTTAAACTTGAAGATAGGACATTCGATCCGTAAGAGTCACTTAACATTTGAATACATTTGTAGAGAAAACGTGAAATAATTATTCGGCTTTTGGCAAAATATTTATGTTTAAACTCAGCAAGAAGGGGGATAACAAAAATCTATTTAATAGGCGACATTTATAAATATAAAAATACTTATCAAATAATGCACATGTGCCAACATTATTCACAAAATGAAAACCAAAATCTGATCGGGATAGTTATAAAACATGCCTTCTTAGAAGTCGTACCGCTATATAAGACACCTGGAGCCGATTTCACTAACATTTAGCACTGGTCGCTAACCCCGTTTTGATCGCTAAACTCCAAAAATGATCCCTAATACCCGCTATTTAGCGATCATTTTTGGAGTTAGCGATCAAAACGGGGTTAGCGACCATCGCTAAATGTTAGTGAAATCGGCCCCTGGTCTTATTCGATTGTAAATAACTTGAAATCAAATTAGGGTGCAGAACATGGACTCACACACACCCGCTACCCCCACTCCACACACCCATCACGCACAGACAGAATAATAAATATTGTTGAAGCGTACTAAGCATTAGTAACAAGAGAATTATATTGGATATTTTTTGTCATATAAGATTTGAAGGAGGCAAGGGAAACACATGGGAAACACAGTTTTTGATTTTCGTGTCCAGCTTGTTCTAATTCATCGGATCCTGCGTTTTGATATTATCTTGCACTAATTTGTGTAGTTGTTGTTGTTGTTGTTGTTGTTGTTGTTGTTGTTGTTATTGTTTTGTTGTCAGATGTTTGATATCGTGGTCATGAATATCAGTTTGGGTGAGAAATATAATACCTCGGTGTCACCTGCCTGAATTTTCATAAAGTCATTAACACCTAAGCTCAATAGTGTCGAGATATTATTTTATTATGAAAAATAGAAGGATAATGATGATGATGATGATGATGATGATGAAGATGACGATGACGACGACAACAACGACGACGATGATGAGAGAGAAAAAAGTTATTTATCGATACATGAAATACTTGGGGACATTCTTAACAACATTAAATGTGTCCTCTTGTTTGTTCTTATTGTGTCATATTTCCTTCGCTTTATTCCTAGTGTATCGAAATCGAATGACCCCTCTTAGGTATTGTTATTCTTTAAAGTTTGATTGTTTGAAAATGAATTTTAATCTATTAGGCAGTTTTGATGATACGTCCCACGTAAGTGGGCATATTTGTTTAATATTATATATAATCAACGTTAGTATGTTGTTGACATTGATTTTTCTCAATTCGATTTTCAGATCATATTACCTATTATATCTTTGTAACGTTTGGTCAGTGAAATTGAAGGTGGCTATTTAAGAGGTTTAGTTGTTTTTATAGACCGCCGTGGATCAACACAAAATACCTTTTTTATGCAAAAGTAAAATAAACTTTGAATTAAAGGATTCGCAGGAATATGAAATCTTATGTCTTAATATTTCAGTCAGTGGGCGTTACGGCAACAACCACAGAAATCTCTTCACTTTAATACAAAATTGTATTTATTATTATTTGACATTAATTTCTATTGAATTGTATTTAAATTCGTGTAGCGCTAGTATGGAACAGTAATTTTTATTTTGATACAATGTAATCTTGTCAGAAGGGTCAGATATAAGAACACTTTATATATGGGGTCATCTTTGTCAAGAAGATCAACGTAACAGATTTCAATTAAAAATTAAAAAAAAAAGACATTTTGAAACTTAGCACAAATTATCTTTCTATAATTAAACCTATGGTCATTGTGATGTGTGGATAGTTTGACTATTTCATTTCAGACCAGATAAGAAAACGAGAAACCTTTTTTGAAACGTCCGCCTAAAGCTTTTTTACCTTACAGTGAAAAAGAGTAACTCTGTTCTATTGAAGAAATTTAATTAAAACATCAACCTATGATAAATGCTCAATGCATTGTCAGACCTGCAAACACGGTTTTTGAATAGGGACTAGAAACCTAATTTTGGTCATCGTATAATCTATTTGAATGCATATATACGTTGCGGAGACCTGTAATTAAGCGACGACCTTAATCATTGAAAAGAAGTAAATGAGGCATTCTCAAATTCGTAGAGCAAAGAAACCAATTTGGAGTGAAGACATTCTCATAAGCACTAAAATATTTTGAATTCAGTTCGAATACTTTTAACTTTTTTCCCGAATTTTGGTATACCAGAATATTGCTCATACGTAATACTTGTGTGAAATTTTATGGCTGAAACATGTTCTCTTGCGGGGATTCAGTACAAATGTGTCTTTCAATTATTTATACAGCAAAGTATTTGCAACTGTGAAGTACAAAATCTCCAATAAAATCTAGATTTCTGGACTGATTCAAATGGAAAATTTGAAAATGGTACTTCTTTATTGCGGATCTTTCATATGAAACTGCAAACAAAATTTAAATAAAAAAGCAAGCAAGGAAATCTTACTCACCCGACCCCAAAATTGAACCATGTTCTTTTAATGATCAGTGTGTGCCACTGATAAAAAGCAAGATTTTATACGATTTTTTGGGTCAAAATACGAAAGCCCATGACTTTTTATTTGTTTTTGATGCGGACTGAAGTACCACAGATAAAAGTATATATTGATAAGTAATGTCTTTTTTTTTTAATCGATCAACTGTTTGGATTTCAATTAAAGTAATTAATGGACAATCCTTTTTAAGCTACAAAAATTGTTAAATGAATTAAATCAGTTTAAAAGTGCACATTTCTAGGATGCAAATCACCCTGTAGCTGGATTAACAGACTTCATCTGATTTTCCCAAATCGGAGCAGATTGAAATTTGTGCTCCATATTCAATGCGCTGTATCTCCAGTCAGAAATGTCAAATTGGATGAAATTAAAAACATAATGAAGGGAAGAAGCTCTATTTTTATACCAATGGTGATTTGATTATAAATAGCGCTCGCTTATATTTTTAATTTTTTTGTTTTTCAATCTTTCGTTTTTATTGGAACATACTGTATATCTATTTAGATATTATTTACTCTAAAAAATGGACTTTGTTATCACTCTCATAGGCGGTGGAAGCGGGGGGGGGGACCCCCCTAAATTTTTTGAGGGGGGGGGACGTACCCCCTCAAAAAATCAAGAAGAAAGAAAGAAAACGAAAGGAAATTGTAAATTTTCCCTTTGCTTTGACCCTTTTAATATGAAAAATCTAAAAAATTAGGTCCTCTCACTACAGTGACATCACTTATAGAAATCAAAACTTTATTGCTTATTTTTTATTGAGAGCTTTGTTTATACCCTTAAATGGATTTAGGCCCTTTTGGAAACAAACTGTTGTGGATTTAGGCCCTTTTGGAAACAAACACAGATTTGTGTGTACTGGTAAACTCAATGAAAGCAACTTTTGGGAAAAATGCCTTGGTTCCATTAAACTACTACTATAGTACTACATTATGGTACAAATAACTCAATTTTGACAAAAAGTGGATTAAGGCCCTTTTGGAAATAAACTCTTCTTTTACTCTTCGGTATTATTCAACACACACGTAAACCATATCAGTTATCAGTCACACTCATCCCCAAAAACTGTCAAAACATTTACAGCATACATTGTGTATGACAGATGTTATCATACCACGGTACTTCGCATTGAGTGATGAGGATATTTTCCACGACTTTTTGGTACTTGACTTAATTTGATAAAATTATTCATTCTCGGTCGGATAATTTGTGTAATGGTTTTGGCGGGAACACTTCTCATGCAAATTGAAAGGTGCTAGCTGAATTTCCGGACAGACGTTTTACGTGATGAACACTTTCAAGTATTTTTGGTATCCTCTCTTTTGGAGATTGCACCTGAATGTAAATACAACATTCCTCATTTTGGCCATGTTGGCAGGATTTGCAGCATGCTTGAGATAATGCAGCTCATGGGAGTATTATATTGTAGAAATTAGGAAATTGTTAACAGCGTATGGATAGCACTTTTAAAACGCGTCTAGTATTTTTAAAATTCGATCGCTTATTTTCTGAAAATTGTTACTTAATTTATCAGATTATAATGCTGTAATTTACTGATTGGATACAACATATATTGAACATCTATGTATATTTGGAATGTACCTTATACTGAAACTTAAAATATCCTGTTCTAGATGAATATTTGCATGGATACAGCTATATATAAAGACAGTGATTTGATCGCTGAAATAAAAAAAAAATAGATATATCAAATTTATCGATTAATTTTCCTAGGAACTTCATTTTGACAGGATGTGTGTTAATAATTTTTGCATTTCCATGGCAAAACTAAAACACATTTTGATACCTGGAGTCGTTCCTTTATTAAGATAAATAAAAACACATATGAGACCGGCCATCCTAAACCAGCCGTAAATGCTGCCTCTTGTCATTTTCACTGTTTAAAATATTTGCAAAGACCATGCTTTAAGAATTAAAATGACATCTTCTTGAACACGTTTTCCAGAAGGCAAGTTATTGTCCGTCAAAGGTTGTCAGGGAATAAAACGTATAAGTGAGATAAACGCGTTGGCCTATATCAGTAAGCCCTATATTTTCTGTTGATTGTCTTAAAATATGCAGCTTTATTTCACATTTCCTATCATTTTCTTGAAATGAAACATCGCTGGTATTTTTAGTAAGCACAAGGACTGTGAATCTGTAAAAAAATCAATTTCGGCAAATTAAGACCGTGACATGTATTTTCACCTGTAGCGCAAAATGAAGTTTCTGGCATTTACGGCTCATACGGGCTGGACAGCCACATATATAATGACGTTATATTATTTTAGAAGAGAGTTCCAAGAGGCCTTTCTTTTATGCATCACATTTATTTATCTACTTTGTTCAACCTGGTTAGAGTGTAGAGATCCTTTTACATAAAAGGAAGCATGTTGTATCAAAAATATGTTTCCTTGTCTAACTCAGCTTGACAAAAATGATGTATTTCGGGACCACCTTTAAATGAAGCATTCATTTCAATTTAACTCGGTAGTCATCGCAAATAGTCATATTTACCTCCAATAATGAACCATGGTAATCAACAACTATACCGTTTTATTAATGTTATTACGGTACAATCAGACCTGGGTACAATAAATTCTACAACTACCTCGATCAATATCAGTTCGGCGGAACTCACAATTCGGATACGTATCCGAATTCGAATACTCCATATTACAATTCTGATACCCGTGTCCGAATTTGGATTAAAAACAGCTGAAACGGGATATCATCTGAAATGAATATTCAGCTTCGCCGCGCACCATACCGGTATGTATAAAAGTCAATAACATTATCATCATTTGTCATCTAAATTCTATCAAATTATTGGCCAAAATATTTTGCCTTCTGTGATAAGAAGCTATCAGGACATGTTTCGAAGCTGTTCCGCTGGAATTGCACAGATGAAAATGACCTTTCCACGGATACATTTATCATAAATGCAAGAACGATGTTCTACATGTACTTGCCAGCTTGCGCTATCGATTTGTTTCCTGCGCCACGACAGGAGTATCAGAATTTAGATACCCCTCCATATCCTTATTCGGATACAGGTATCACAATTTGGATACGAAATTTGCGTGGGTATCCGAATTCGGATACGTATCCGAATTGTGAGTTCCGCCGAACTGATTTACAGTAAATATTATTTTCTCAGCTTCATTTCCAATCTCAATTCAAATTCCAAGATTCATATTTTTATTTTTGTAAAATAGTAACCTGAATTTTGCACCCCGTGGCGTAAGGAATGTCTATATCATTTGCCCATGAGTTGAGAAGCACGCATGAAGAACACCTTTTGACCAGAAGCATGATATAGCAAAATACAGAATTTAGGTTTCTAAACGGCGATGGAAATGTACCATAAACCATAGATAAAAAAGTTGAGCAAAGGAAACGAAGCCTTGTAGCACGGATGTGGAAAGTTCATAAATGTGCTCTTCATTTGCTATGATCATGATGATACCTGGCGTTTAGATTGAATGCTTACTCATTCTGGGAAAAATTAATACACATCATGCAAATCAGCTTTGTATAATTTTTGGTTTTGTGAAACATTGGATCGACCAGATAATTTGAACAAATCATGTTGTTCCTTATTTCAAATACTAGTAAACTAAGTGCTCTTAAAAATGAACATATTATAAACCACTTAAAGATTTTTGCCATCGAATGAGGGAACAATTTACAGGAAAAACGAGTAACTAGGGAATGAAAGTGTTCGTGGATTTCGTGCAGTTTTCTTGAGTCTGCATCTAGTATTCTGTTTTGTACCAGCAAAATATGATATGATAATTATTATTAGACCTAATAGTTTTGCATTTGTACCACATCATGTTAGCTTGCGTGTTTTGCATATGAATAGAATCCCGCAAAGAGCCTCTGATTGTATTTGGAGACCATTATATACATTCTCTAACTATTGTTTTTAATAAACAAAATGAGGCTTTTAAATTTATTTATTAAAATAATAGTCAAACATATAAACTTTGATTGATGATATTGTTCTGCAAAATACAGCCAAATCTTAAATCTGCAACGCTCCTTGTCACAAAAATATAATTTTGCAAATCTTTCAACATTTAGAAAACACAAAGTACGAAATCGAAATCCTTTATATCTATTTAAGATATTTGAGTGTACATTAATGATAAAATTCCTCATAAAAATCAGGTGTACATCAAGTTACTGTCAGATATAGATTTCCTTGCAGAAATTCTTGCTCTAACTTCTCAGTCAGACATGCCTTCCCCATAGCATAAACCTTCACATTTTCCACATGCTAGCACGTACTATAAATGAAATATGTTTTCAGGGTATGATCATACAGAGTGCTCCACTTTAAAAAGTAGAGTTGCTGCCCTCTCCTAATACTTGTAAGCTTGGATTTTAAGGGTTGCATGCTTTTGATCGCCAGTGGCAGAAATACTCATGTAAGCGGTAAAATCTGTTGTACCCTTTCGTAAAGTCTTTTCACTGTTCATTCATTGGTTTTGTTCATTTATTCTATGGAAATGTATTCACCCGAAAACCAAAAGGTGGCGACCGACGGTTATGTAGTAGTCCGAGTGCACTCTGATACGGATAACCGACAAAGTTTATAGCGTAAAAATACACACGGCTGTTTTTTTACGACGCATGGGCGACATGATAAATTCACTTCGGCAGATGACTCGAGCTAAAATCTTACACCAAATCAAAGCGCACGCGCTTTTTAAACTCTGCCTGCCCAATGATGACTTTGTCAACATGTATTTCTAGCGTAGGAGGCGTGACTGGTATTTCGAGTCATTGCTCTACCATTGAAAGTAGACTATTGGCTCTATTTCCTTAAACTAGAACCAGGAACGTGCATTAGCAACTTCTATTGAGATTTTTATTTAGACCAAAAATTGACGCTACAAAGTAGCAAGCAAAGCAAGGAATATATTCTATGGAATATCGAATGTGATTTAATAAAGTGGTACTTCGCTTTCGTTTTCTATCGGACTAAAACTATTTCGGGATATATATTTAAACTTGTTTACTACGAAATTCAAGTTGGAAGTAAAAGTGTTCATTTAATGGATGTAGTCAAATTACCAAATGGATTATCTATTCTTGCCCATTTAGTGGAAGACATTTGCGTTCCAGTATCGCAGCTAACTTGAGTTGAGGTAGGTCATTTGAAACCATTATCATTATCTCTTGGTCTTAAATACAGACTTAATTCAACACCAGAAAGAGAAATGGTCAGTATTCGTGAAATCAATCCGATGGTGTAAGATGTTACTTCGCTTCGGGTGGGCATACGTGCCCGATACCCAATTTCATGGTAATTTTAACCCAAGCGAAAGAGTCCTTCTTTTTAGTACGCTTATTGTTTTCTTATTGTTTATATTCCCCAATTGTGTTGTCTTCCCTATTTGGGAGTATACAATATCACTTATTATTTATTCAACTGTTGCAGATGTATTGTCAAATCCGAATTCATTTCACTACTGTACAATTTATTTCTGCAGCTCTTTTCCTTTTCCCATGTATTGTCAATCTTTTTTATTCCAACTGCACGTATGAAAGATATAAGCCCGAAGCTGTGAACTTGAAATCACGCGCTGTTCTATAACAGCTCCACCAACTTAGAACTGTTAAGGGCAATTCCCAACCGTGTGCTCCCGCTATTCTCACACGTAACTCTGATAGTAATAGTCACATGTCAGTAGTACATCTTCATTAAGAGATGAAACAAACTGATGTTGATACCATAGCAACGGATGTGTTATCTAATCTTCTTGCTGAAAAAAATCATGACTATTTAACCAGAAGAATTTAAAGATGTTTCAACTCCGCCTTAACAAAGATTACTAAGGAATATATACAACATTGTGTTACCTTGTTCTGATGTAACGTGCTAAGGGTGTTTTCTGTCAAACTTGATACGTTTTGTGACTTAGGGGTAGATTCAATGTAGTCCCCCTCCCGACTCTGCTGAGGGATATAACTGTGGAATTATCTAAAATACATCATAGCTACTAAACTTGGTTTCTTTCGAATTTGGAATTGCTACATGTATGCATCATGATGATGAAAAGCGATGCTTTTAGTCGCCCTTGGAGCAGAGACAAAAATATCACAGAAGATTGAGATTGAAATTGGAAAATATATTACGGGTTTGTATTTGGTAGGTAATATATTTGCCATGAAACCAGATGTACATTATATTCAGCGAAACAATATATTTAATGGTATATGACGAGTGTCTGTTAATTACATATTGCTTATAAATTCCATACAATTTGAAAAGCCATATATCATTTGTTTCAGTCATGGTAATTAATTTTGCGCTTGAATATCCTTTAACACATTACTATTCATATATGAACAAAAGAAAATCACTTGAAATGTCTCATTCACCTTGAATTGGTAATTTAATTATTATTATTGTACGTTACACGCTATGTCATGGTCGTGTCTAAAAAACCGTTAATAATCGTAAATCGAATGGAATCCGCATATAGCAGAGTATAACTGCCCGTACATGCTAAAGTTACAACAATAGAATATGTACAATAAGTGATACAAAAATGTTACATTAATAGTATTTGATATATTGTTATGTGACGATGCCAGTATAAAGCATGATTAATTACCAATTTGTTTAAATCCGGTTGTGATTCAAATTAGTATGAAAAACGTTGCAGCAGAATTAAAACAGTATGTGAAATTGAACTTGAGCATTTGGTACAGGCCTCTCTTTGAGTCTTTGAGAGGCGTAATATGAACGCACTAGACCAGTGTTTGACCTTTTCGGCATATTTAACCAACACAAAATAAGTAGACACAATATACTCTGTATTGACGGTCAGTTGTATTACATGTAATTGACACACGCTTGAAATTGGTAATGACATTGTTTTTTGTTTGATGTGTGAAGATCTTTACATGGTTTTTGGAGCAGATATTCTCTAGGGAGATCTGTGGTACATAGAAATTCTTTTGTAATTATGTCAATATTGGGTGTTTTGTTGATATCAGTTCATATTTATATGATTGTAAATACGGTGTGATAATGATAGCCCTGTGAATTCTGAACTGAAAGCATAGGTCTAAATACTATCTTTTTCCAAAATTACTCAAGATAGAGTGATATTTGCTCTTTTCAAGTGAAAGCTTGTTTATTTTTTACCTAAAAAGAGTAAAAAATGCTCTCTTTTAGAGTGCTGCAAAGAAGTAAATTTCCACTTGTATGTATCATAATATGAGCAGAAAGATAGTT
>JXSR01S025103.1:13947-26383 GCA_000969725.1 Ophiothrix spiculata
CGTAGCGTACATTTCCGTATACTGGATTTCCTTAAGTTATGAATTCTATGTGAAACACTTACACATTTATACTCACACAACGAGACTGTTTTTGTGTAGGTTACACTGGTCTACAAATTTTCAAAAAATTCGAGTGTCTGAGATGAAACATACCTTCCTTTGTCAATTTTGGGCTGCTAAACACGAATATGACCATTAAAAAATCTGATTAGCTCTAGTTTTTAAGAATTTTGCGATTCAATATTTTACATGGCAACGTATAGGAGGAATACACAATGTGGTAGATCTACATGCATTTTACTTATATACAGTTACACAGATTATGAAGGTTCAACTGATGCTTCTTTGGTTGTTTCTTATACTTAATATCTTGGCCATCTCTTTTTAGGAACAACAGAAATCTCACAATAATGATGTGCTCTATTTGTCTTGATAACGTGTCTCTATGGCTTAGATCGAAATGTTCACCTTGTTATCATCGACTGCACCACAGTTTACAGGAAATGAATTGATGTGATTGAAGTAATTTTTAAGGACATATTGCAGCCCAACTTTCAATAGCATAGTACCATGTATTCCACAAATTGTTTGTAAATGCCAGCTTCATTATTTCCAAGGACATTGTTAACAACTTAGGAGTCTTCTTTTGCTTCCTATGATGCAATCAAATGCTTCATCTACAAGTTCATGGATTTGAGGAACAACAAATACACCCTCTATTGCTTTACTCAGCTTTAGGAATTAAGTACCAAGGCTCCATGGAATGCTGATCCATGGCCTTAAAAAAGTTCTTCATTCTTTATGTGTTCCATTTTTAGTAAAACCTTGTTTTGGTCTACAAGTGAAAGACATTGCACATATTAAGTTCCAGATTCAAGCTGTTGCTGGTAAAGCCAGTCTCATTGAATTTCATTAATGAGAAGTTGGTGGGAAGATCTTGCTCAACCGTACCATTCACAAAGAAAGCAATAATACTATGTGTAACCTCATTGAGAACAAGCAAGATAGTAATGATTTTGAGGTCAACGCAAATCTGTCATTGTATTGGCATACTTAATGCATTCTAAAAAGTTGCTTTACAAAAGTTGTCAAGTTTATTTCATGTAAAACACCTCCACTCATTAGGACTTACTGGCTTCATTTAAACCATCAACATCAACTGTCCTAGATTCTTCCAGTCAAAATTTATAACAACATTATGACAGGATACCAAATCACATATCATCTTCTTCAGACTCAAAATAGTAGTGGCTTAAACAATTTCTGTAATCAGTTTAGTATCCTACTTCATTAACAATAGACATGAGCAGATAAAATAACAATAAAAGTAAGGTTTCTGTACTCAACATTGTGCTACTCCCTATATTGCCTATTAGCTCCTATTGTGGTACACAGTATACCACTGGGGTTGTGTATCTTTAAAACAAGAGCTAACTAGCATTTTTAAGCATCATTTTTGGTTTCAGTGACCCAAAATTAGTCAAGATTGACTACTTTCATTTAAGATACTTTTTGGCTGTAGACCAGTGTTATCAGAAGGCACCTTGTTAAGAATATCACATTTATCGCATAGCGCTATAAAACTTAGCCATAACGGATGGAATCGGGTAATACTGCCATCGGTATACTACTTTCGCACATAAAGCAGTGTTTAATGGCTTGTAATAATGATTGGATATTGTCGAAATGGTTGATTCTAACCTCAAGTGTGGGTTTAACATAGAGGGGAGTGACCGAGGTCTTCATCATAAGTCGTATGTGGCCGTCCAGACCGTAAATGCAAGAAACTTATAGAGGTGAAAATGCATGTCAAGGTTGTAATTTTCCGATATTGATTTTTTGACGGATTCACAATCGTTGTACTTTTACTTCAAACGGCAGTTTCATTCAAAGAAAATGATAGGAAATATGAAATAAATCCGCATATTTGAAAGACAATTAATAGAAAATATAGGGTTTTCTGATCTTTAAACGCGTTTATCTTAATTTTACATTTTACCCCCTGACAATTTTTGAGGGACCATAAATTGACTTCTGGAAAATTATTTTTAAAAAGTAAAAATGTGACCCATCATATCGAAAGGTACCTTAAGGGTCCCAGCATGAAAATTGACTTTTAGGTCTCATCTGAAAGATTATAATTTAGCCTTAAAATGACACCTTGCTTTTGGTTAAGTTACAAAGTTACATCCAAATTGGTAAAAGGCATCCGGCTGATTCAGAAAACTATAGTTCTGAGAAAATCGAGTTTGAAATGTCCGTACTGGCAAAAATTTTAAATGGAGAAATGGTTTTTATCTTGTTTTATAAAACATTTGTCTTATGTTTTAGATGTTGGAACCTGATTAATATGATAGAATACACTTCAAAGGTAACGTTTCTGATAAACTTAGACATTTGTTGACTATGCTTAGCTTCAATGGCCTGCATCTCGTAAATTACTATGCCTACATTAAGGTACCTTTTAATATGACGGGTCACAAATGACAAGAGTGTGCAGTTACGGCTAGTTTGGAATGGACGGTCAAAATAGGGGAGTGACCGAGTTCTTCATCATATTGGTATTTTAGAGATAGATACATGTAGATCTTTAATTATTAGGAGACGGAGTTAATAATGTTTCGGGTCATCTGACATACGACATAAAGATGATTTAAATGTACACTACATAACACTGGTGATTTAATAAAGGTGTTCTAACCAAGAAAACTAAATATCAGAACACCTTATAAAAACAACAATATTTATGCCAAACAAATCAGTGTTTAGCTTTAATTTGAAGATTGGCAGTGGACCAGCAATAAATGTTGAATATATTGTTGCAATCAATTTCAGTACGCTTCACGTTAACACTTAAATGGTCAAGTTCATCCACATGCCCGTTAGTGGTCAAGGGGGGGGGGGATCCATATGGACCCAACACCGAAAAATTCGCTTTCGCGAATTAATTTTAAACAAATCACCAACGCAGCTAAAAGAGCCGGGTGGCATATAGACCCAACATCAGAAACAGCACTTTGATGTCGAAACTCTTGTACATACACCCCCCTCACACACACACACACACACCCCCCCACACACAGAACAAAAATTTTCATCAAAAAAACGAACACTCACTTCTAAACATACAATACAATTCGACTCATAGTTGCAGAAGGTAAAGGTAATAGGTAAGGGGCGATTTGTCCAGACTCCACCACCGCCAACCACCACAGGAACGAGCATTAAATATGCATATATACGAGTATACATACAAACATATACAATTAAATGTATGTGCTGTCAGCAATTCAGTTCTCACATCCTCTGGAGTAGAATCATAATATTTAAGTCAACGTGTGGTGCTTTTCAGCTTAACTTCAAGAGAACAAAAAATACATAGTTAAACGACTCATTCTTCAATATTGTTTGGAAAGATTATAAATAAAACATAAATGATTGTGACCGTACATTTTTACCTGAATGTGCCTACTATTTCCAAAATTATTAAAAATGCCAGTTGAGTTCGCTTTACAATATGTTCAGAAACAAGGATGCGTTTTACATTACTTTGCTATTGGTCCCGCGCATGCACAAAAGATTTGTTCCCTACCTGCCACAATGCTCTAAAGCCCTCATTTTATTTTAAGATGAGAGCCAAGTAGATATAGAGTTCTTCCGTATCTGAACGTGTTAAAAGATTTTTAATCACGTAAAACAATTCAACGACTGTTAAATACATTTGACGGCTGAGTTTGTGTAGTTTGAAGTCGTTTTTTATTTTCTTAATATAAAATGTGAGCTTATTCTAAGCACATGCGATTACGGGGTCACAATCATTATATAATTTCGAAGATAAGTCGTAAATACACGTCTTTAAAACGTAAAAAAAGGTCTTGCATGTGGTCAAAGGGGGGGGGAGGCATATAGACCCAACATCAGAAACAGCGCTTTTGCGAAAGAACTTGATGTTGAAACTCTTGTAAATAAACACCCCCCCCCCCGCAGAACCAAAAATAAAGAAAAAGGACAAAGAAATCGAACCGCGGAAAAAAAAACGAGTTGTCGTGTTTGGCAAAAAATTCTCATCAAAAATACGAACACTCACTTCTTAACATACAATACAATTCGGCTCATAATTGCAGAAGGTAAAGGTGAAAGGTAAGGGGCGATTGGGCCAGACTCAACCACCACCAACCACCACAGGAACGAGCATTAAATACAATTAAATGTCTGTGCTGTCAGCAAATCAGTTCTCACATCCTCTGGAGTAGAATCATAATATTTAAGTCAACGTGTGGTGCTTTTAAATCTGTCAAAGGGGGGGGGAGGCATATAGACCCAACATCAGAAACAGCGCTTTTGCGAAAGAACTTGGTGTCGAAACTCTTGCAAATAAATACCCCCCCCCCCCCCCCCGCAGAACCAAAAATAAAGAAAAAGGACAAAGAAATCGGACCGCGAGCAAAAAAATTAGTTGTCGTGTTTGGGCAAAATTTCTCATCAAGAATACGAACACTCACTTCTAAACATACAACACAATTCGGTTCATAATTGCAGAAGGTAAAGGAAAGAGGTAAGGGGTGATTGGGCCAGACTACACCACCACCAACCACTACAGGAACGAGCATTACATATGCATTTACACGGTTACTCATATAGTTGGAATAAAAATATTGTTACCACTCTTTTACATTAAGGTCAATTTATGATGAAAATATCTGGAAACTTATGTTGCTTTTGGTCAGATTTGATAGGTTATCTGGTTGGGTTTGAAATGGAACTCTGAATGTGATCAATTTTCTCATGAACTGGTTAGGGGGCAACAACAAAAATGGGTCAAAAACGTGATTTTTAGGTCCAATTTGATTTGACCCCGCCTTCTGCAAGGTCACTATTCTACTCAAGTTGAGTGGTCATAGGGATTGTCTATCTGTAGTAGAATTATAAGCAGGTGGTTGGAATGTCTTTGTCACGCATGACTGAGCCAAGAGAATGCTTGAAAGCAAAGCACAAAATGATCCTTCAACGCCCTTCAATTTACAAAATTAGGGTTGTGGTGAACGTGGAATGGTCCCCGTTGGTGTATGACATCTTGAAAACTTTTTAACATGTTATAAGCCGCCGGGAACCATTCCACGTTCACTAAAACCCTATTTTTGTAAAGTGTGGGGCGTTGAAGGATCATTTTGTGCTTTGTTTCCAAGCATTCTCTTGGCTCAGTCAAGCGTGACAAAGACATTTAATCCCGTGCCTTTCAGTAATACTACCAATAAACCCTCCGTATGACCACTCAACTTGAGTAGAGAAATGACCTTGAATAAGGCGGGGTTAAATTAAAATTGGACTTAAAAATCACATTTTTGACCAATTTTTGTTGTTGCCCCCTTACCAGTACATGAGAAAATTGATCACATTCGGAGTTCCATTTCACACCCAACAAGATTACCTATCAAACCGACCAAAAGCAACATAAGTTTCTAGATATTTTCATCATAAATTGACCTTCACATAAAAAAGTGGTAACAATATTTTTATTCCAACTATATGAGCTACCGTGTATATACATACAAACATATACAATTAAATGTCTGTGCTGTCAGCAAATCAGTTCTCACATCCTCTGGAGTAGAATCATAATATTTAAGTCAACGTGTGGTGCATTTAAATCTTCAGCTTAACTTCAAAAGAACAAAAAATACATAGTTAAACGACTCATTCTTCAATATTGTTTGTAAAGATTATAAATAAAACATAAATGATTGTAACCGTACATTTGTTTTTACCTGAATGTGCCTAGTACTTCTAAAATTATCAAAAATGCCAGTTGAGTTTGCTTTACAATATGTATAGAAACATGGATGTGTTTTACATCACTTTGCTATTGGTCCCGCGCATGCGCACAAAATTTGTTCCCTAGCTTTCACGATGCTCTAAAGTCTTCATTTTATTGAAAGATGAGAGCAAAGTAGATAATAGAGTTCTGCCGTATCTGAACGTGTTAAAAGATTTTTAATCCCGTAAAATCAATTCAACGATTGTTAAATACATTTAACGGCAGAGTTTGTGTAGTTTGAAGTCGTGGTTTTTTTTTCTTAATATCAAATGAGGGCTTATTCTACATGTTATAAGCACATGCGATTACGGGGTCACAATCATTATATAATTTCGAAGATAAGTCGTAAATACACGTCTTTAAAACGTAAGTTTTCAAGGTCTTGCATGTGGTCAAATGGGAGGGGGGCATATAGACCCAACATCAGAAACAGCGCTTTTGCGAAAGAACTTGGTGTCGAAACTCTTGCAAATAAATACCCCCCCCCCCCCCCCCGCAGAACCAAAAATAAAGAAAAAGGACAAAGAAATCGGACCGCGGGCAAAAAAAAAAGAGTTATCGTGTTTGGGCAAACATTTCTCATCAAAAATACGAACACTCATTTATAAACAAACAATACAATTCGGCTCATAATTGCAGAAGGTAAAGGTAAGAGGTAATGGGCGATTGGGCCAGACTCCACCACCACCCACCACCACAGGAACGAGCATTAAATATGCATATATATACAATGTACATAAAAACATATACAATTAAATGTCTGTGCTGTCAGCAAATCAGTTCTCACATCCTCTGGAGTACAATCATAATATTTAAGTTAACGTGTGGTGCTTTTCAGCTTAACTTCAAGGGAACAAAAAATACATAGTTAAACGACTCATTCTTCAATATTGTTTGTAAAGATTATAAATAAAACATAAATGATTGTAACCGTACATTTGTTTTTACCTAAATGTGCCTATTATTTCCAAAATTATTATAAATGCCAGTTGAGTTCGCTTTACAATATGTTCAGAAACAAGGATGCGTTTTACATTACTTTGCTATTATTCCCGCGCATGCACAAAAGATTTGTTCCCTAGCTGTCACAATGCTCTAAAGCCATCATTTTATTTTAAGATGAAAGCCAAGTAGATATAGAGTTCTTTCGTATCTGAACGTGTTAAAAGATTTTTAATCCCATAAAATCAATTCAACGATTGAGAAATATATTTTACGACAGAGTTTGTGTAGTTTGAAGTCGTTGGGTTTTTTTCTTTATATAAAATGAGGGCTTATTCTAAACACATGCGATTACGGTGTCACAATCATTATATAATTTTGAAGATAAGTCGTAAATACACGTCTTTAAAACGTAAGTTTTCAAGGTCTTGCATGTGGTCAAATGGGAGGGGGGCATATAGACCCAACATCAGAAACAGCGCTTTTGCAAAAGAACTTGATTTCGAAATTCTTGTAAATAAATAAATAAATAAATAAATGTCGGTGCTTATATAGCGCTTTTTCAGAACTGATCAAAGCACTTTACATTTATTCCGATACCACTAGAATACCACAAGCTGCCTATTCAAGCGCTCAATAGTCATATTCCTAGTAACTCCCCATATAACGCTTGGGTCGACGAGGCAAGTGTGATAAAGTGATTTGCCCAGGTTCACAACACGTTGGCCCAAACGGGACTCGAACTCACAACCTCACGTTTTTGAGTCCTGTCGATTTCCGCTAGACCACACGCGCCCACACCCACATAAACACCCCCCTACTCCCCAAACCAAAAATAAAGAAAAAGGATAAAGAAATCGGACCGCGGGCAAAACAACGAGTTGTCGTGTTTGGGCAAAAATTTCTCATCAAAAATAAAAACACTCACTTCTAAACATACAATACAATTCGGCTCATAGTTGCAGAAGGTAAAGGTAAAAGGTAAGGTGAGATTGGGCCAGAATCCACCATCACCAACCACCACAGGAACGAGCATTAAATATGCATATATATACATACAAACATATACAATTAAATGCCTGTGCTGTCAGCAAATCAGTTCTCACATCCTCTGGAGTAGAATCATAATATTTAGGTCAACGTGTGGTGCTTTTCAGCTTAACTTCAAGGGAACAAAAAATACATAGTTAAACGACTCATTCTTCGATATTGTTTGTAAAGATTATAAATAAAACATAAATGATTGTAACCGTACATTTATTATTACCTGAATGTGCCTACTATTCCAAAATTATTAAAAATGCCAGTTGAGTTCGCTTTACAATGTTTTCAGAAACAAGGATGCGTTTTAAATTACTTTGCTATTGGTCCCGCGCATGCACAAAAGATTTGTTCCCTAGCTGTCACAATGCTGTAAAGCCCTCATTTTATTTTAAGATGAGAGCCAAGTAGATATAGAGTTCTTCCGTATCTGAACGTGTTAAAAGATTTTTAATCCCGTAAAATCAATTCAACGATTGTTAAATACATTTTACGGCAGAGTTTGTGTAGTTTAAGTCGTTAGGTGTTTTTTTCTTAATATAAAATGAGGGCTTTTTCTAAACACATGCGATTACGGGGTCACAATCATTATATAATTTCGAAGATACGTCGTAAATACACGTCTTTAAAACGTAAGTTTTCAAGGTCTTGCATGTGGTCAAAAGGGGGGGGGGATATAGACCCAACACAGAAATAGCGCTTTTGCAAAAGAACTTAATGTCGAAACTCTTGTAAATAACACTCCCCCTCCCCCCATCCGCAGAACCAACAATTAAGAAACAGGATAAAGAAATCGGAACACGGGAAAAAAACGAGTGGTCGTGTTTGGGCAAAAAATTGTCATCCAAAATACAAACACTCACTTCTAAACATACAATACAATTTGGATCATAATTGCAGAAGGTAAAGGTAAAAGGTAAGGGGCGATTTGGCCAGACTCAAATACATAGTTAAACGACTCATTCTTCAATATTGTTTGTAAAGATTATAAATAAAACATAAATGATTGTAACCGTACATTTTTACCTGAATTTGCCTGCAATTTCCAAAATTATTAAAAATGCCAGTTGAGTTCGCTTTACAATGTGTTCAGAAACAAGGATGCGTTTTACATTACTTTGCTATTGGTCCCGCGCATGCACAACATATTTGTTTCCTAGCTGTCACAATGCTCTGAAGCCCTCATTTTATTTTAAGACAAGAGTCAAGTAGATACAGAGTTCTTACGTATCTGAACGTGTTAAAAGATTTTTAACCCCGTAAAATCAATTCAAGGAATTTAGGAAGAAAAAGGTTAAGGTCTTTATTTGACGCAATAAGTTTTTACAAGTATTCCTTGTGGATCATGGCTAATGCCTTTAAAGTAACAACAAAGACTTATTGCACCAAATGTTTGATAGCTCAAAAAAAACATGTTTTGACTTATGAGTCTAATGATACTTAATTGCAACAAAATGGCAGTACCGATTGGCGATTGCTACATTGTTGTGCCATGATTTTCCTCCTGGCATTGGCTGCCAATATTATGCACTGATATAATATCTGAAATGACCATCAGTACATCATTGGATCCTCTTCAGTATCTATGCACAATGCATGCATGCTTAGAATGCAGCGTTCATCAATGCTCAATAAATATGATATAACCAACTGTTGTACAGTAGAGAATTCACGTTGAAGTAAATTTGTTCAACATCAAAATTAGGTACCTTTACTTAAACGGCTGTAACTTTGGAATGCACTTGTTAATTTCAACAAACTAAAATTCTGATCAAAGCTGATTAAACTTGCTATATATCAAGTATAAGTTGATAAACATAAACAAAGTTCCTCTAAAAAAATCATCCGTTGATTACATTGTAATTTGACTCACCCTGTATATATAGCCTAAGTGAAAGCACCTCAATAGATATTATGATTTAGTTGCTGCAAGATATGCAAAGAAAACTTCATTAGGAACTGATGTACTTCGCCCTCAAACACATATCACTTTACGTTAGATAGAATAGATTGGGGGCTTACGGGTGCCGTGAATTAAATGGTAAACCCGTAGAGAATATTTTTTAACTTGACTTGGAGCAATTTAGCAATATGTTGATTGTAATAGGACTGGTGCTTTAAAATTCTGTGTAATTATTGCCAACATGTTTATGTAGTGATCGTGTATATTTCTATCCGAGCTTAGGCCAAATAAAAAAACAAGTTTGTTTCAAACTTGTTTCTTTTTTTGAAACAAACTTGTTTCTTTTTTTGGCCTTACATGGTATTTTTTTTTAAATCAATGAAAATGGCGCATGCGATATGCACGTGTTACATAGACAGTGTTGTGATTCCCCTTCAGAGGGAGCGAGAATTGACTAATTCATATAACAAATTTTGATTTAATGTTTGAAACAATCTTCGTTCAAGTTAAGTCCATGCATATTTAGCTCTCTGTAATTATGCAGTTTTTGTGGTTTTATGTGGAGTGTAATCAGTCCGGACCAAGTGCCCGAATCGGCAACATTGTCCAAATGGGCAAGGTTAAGCCGAATTAGGCAATATGATTTTTGAAATTCTTCCGAATTCAGCAACCTTTAACGGTTTTTCTTTTGTTGTATCTTAATTCATACTTTGGGAATGTTTTCCTTTACACCACTTATTATTTATATAATTTAAAAAGTTTTAACCGTGTGGAATGAAATTTGACCGTTCGGTTAGTATTTAAATTCAAAATTCAAATTCAACGGTTTTTATAATCTTTCGATTTGAACATTACGTTGAATAATAAAACATGTTGTTTTATTTCAAAATTATATTAACACATTAATTCAAATACACTCAAAACATGACATATTTTGATTAATAAATAGCTTAAAACCAACCAACAAACAGCAAATTATTTCAGTTGAAGCGGTGCATTATGAGATTGTTTTAGATTTCAGATTGCCTAATTAGGAAAAGTATTGCCCATTTGGGCAATGTTGCCGATTTGGGCACTTGGACCGGACTGGTAATTTGTTTGTGTTCTTGTTTTGAATTTGCCCAATGGAAATAGTGGTTTATATCCCACTTGAAAGCTCGTGTTTCCTGTATTTGAATTGGCTTATACTTGGTTGTACTTTAGGTTTAATGAAGAGTAAATAAATACAGGGGTTTAAACCCAGTATGTATCCTTGAGTTGTAATTGTCACGTTGCCTCAGCACACTTTACAGGAGTTTACTGACCACTGTGGCCCAAGTAAGCTCAATTCCACACCAAACAACATTTTAAGTTCTGTAGCAACCTTGATTTGCCCAAATACATGATATATGCCCCTGATTGTTCTTAAAGAGGCCTTTTTAAGCATTATCTCAATTTCTCATAATAATCAAATCTTGCTGAATATTCGAATGAACTTGGGGTTTTCCATGAAGATACAACAGAATCAGCCAAAAATGATACCAAAACCATGCGAGATTCATGCACAAAATATATCGGTAACGCGATGATTTGGTTTTAATCCTAATCAATCATTGTTGGTGTCTTACACAATAGAATTATTTACAATATTTTAGAATAATAGGAATATGTTATGAATCTCATAATACAGTTTGATTTCTCAGTTTTTACTTCCAGGATGAGAGAATATCCTGTAACGTCGATGGATGCTCAATACAAAATTACCAACGCATTTTCAGTGACAATGAATTAAATTGAAAATATTGAGCTCTCTTAAAAATATAACTTGGAAAATTCGAAAGCGACGGCAGGGTAAAGAAAATTGTTATGGGTCATGGACACAGAAAAAAGTTGCGTTAAAAAGAGAACATGGTTAACAGGTTGGGTTAAATTTGACACAATGTTGGGTAATGGTGCACCAAACATGTTAACCATGTTCCCTTTTTAACACAACTTTTTTCTGTGTGATAGAAGAGTAGAGATAAGCCTGAAAACGACTTTCATTCTGTGTTCTTGTCCATTTAAGGGCGCTTTATCAATGACCAAAATGCCAACGTAAAACTATTTTTGATTTTTTTCTCCTGTATCATCTCACTACATGATATGAAATGTAAGATAAATGCTTTCTAAACATCTAAGAACTACTTGATTTTGCGTGATATTAAAGGTACAGATCATGTATCGAGTTCCACACCATAGCCGTCAAATAACCTTTTATTTATTCTGTAAGTAAGCAGAAGCGTATCCCCTGGTCTCTCCGAAGAGGAACAATGTAAAATATAAGAGTTATGTGTATCACGGCTTAATTAATTGGTTTCACAGTCACTCAATTCGAATGTAATCCCCCCGGGCCCGGCAACGATAGCCTTCCAAAGCTTTCTGTCCTTCATGACAGTCTGAATATCTTTTGTTTCCATGATAGTTTAAAGTTGAAGGACATCAAATTTGGTCGGTTTGTAAAAGCCGATTTTGTTTTATGCAATTTTTATGTTGTAACTGAGAATATTTTCTTATTTTCCAAATAATATCCATGATCCAATGATTTTGGTAAACAGGTAGTAGTTGATTAAAGGTGCAATTCATGATTTTGATGTGGCCTCTTTTCTAGCTAAATAAAAAGAAGAGTACAACATAAATATATGCTGAAAATTTCACTTGATTACGACCGTTCGTTTTCAAGTTACAAGCTTTTCAGCATTTTGAAAATCCCCATAGCC
>JXSR01S025106.1:10807-25139 GCA_000969725.1 Ophiothrix spiculata
TCATATTTGATACCTAAAAAGGATCAAAATTGATCCTTTTTGTCTCATATTTGATACTTTCTTTCTAAGAGTGTAGGGCTATACACACAGTATACAACCAGTATTCAGAGAAAAGTGGCTTAGTTCATTTTTTATGCATAGAAAATCGGCACAGACTGTCGTTTCGACGATGCTCATGGATATTCTTGAATTTAAGACACAAAAGGCCCAAAACTCATCCAAGTAGATAATAATTCAAAACAATGTTGCATATTCATGTATAAATATTGTAAAAAATCCCGAAATCGAAAATAATTGAAATTTTGCTAAATATATGTGAACATTTATGTAATTTCTACAGTGAGTTTTTTCTTTGCGTAACGTCAAATATGGTCTTTGCGGTTTGCTTACAATCTGCAGTTCTGGACTTAATAAATATATTTTAGCCATTTTGCCAATAGAAAGCGACAACACTTCTTTAACAGGTTTGCTAAAATTGCTTCACGTAATAGAATGTGACGCTTGGTCTCATGAGGTCAAATAAGATATCAAATTTCTACGCAAAACACCATGTAACCCGGAAGCAAACGATTAAGCAGCACTTGCCTATTGTTAGATATATATTGTTAAAATATAATCTATTCGACACAGCGTTCTGTGGTGCAGTGGTCGTGCTATATGACTTTTGGTTCGCAAGGTCCCAGTTTCGAGTCCTGTCGGCGCTTTTTTTTTTTTTGAAAACAAAGTATTATTTTTTCCCATCGTATTAGATTTATTTTCCTTCATTAAATTAATTTTCACAAAGGAAATTCTAGATAAACATGATAAAACTGTTCAATTCAACATGTGTAAACAATATGCACAGTCCAATGGATGCCACCACCTGTCAAACCACAGAGTAACAGAGATGACACTGAGTTCAAAACATGGCCCAAATTAGCGTAACGTGTAACGTAACATGTGGACAAAATTGAGGACACACGATGAAGAATGCTGCACACCTTGTACCCGATTAAGCGTCAGGATTTATCAATATTTGAGCAGGATTATTCTTTGTGTGTCCTCATTAATTGGAGCCACTGATCACATGATCAGCGAAGAAACGTTAACTAGCGACTATTGAGAAATATGGGGATAAAATGCCAGGGGCCTTGTCAAACTGCTTTCCACGTGCATGGTAAATGACGTCATATTTGCATATACAGCCCCAGACCTTCAGAAGGTGTGACTTGTCGTTTACGATGTTCGCTGTGTTATCGACATAGTGTGATGACCGACATCATGTCCCTTTCGTATGTCTAATTGTACTGAATTATGGATATAACCATATAACATCTGCACATCAAGGTGCGTCAATGTGCAATTTGACAAAAGCTACTTGACAAAAAGAAAATAAAGTCAAACCAATTTTATCAAAAAGGAATAATAATGTGTCTAAGTTGATAAAACAGTTAAGATCGGCGCGCATTCATCATCATCGTCTGTCGACTGCAGAGCAGGCGACTACAAGCTTTTTCCAACCACAGCGACCCTGTACTAATTCAGACAGTTTGTCAGGACTCATCATGTTATCTGTGTCTCCCAACAGGTATTGGATGTAGCTGAGAAAAAAGGTTCGCTGCCTTCCTGGTTCCTTTTGTTTTGGTAGGGGTGCGGCACCAATATCCGAAACCCTAGGCTAGGGAACGAAAGATTGGCCCTGAAAAGGGGGTCTAGAGAACTAAAGTGACACAAAAATGACCCTTCAGATCTAATTTTTTTGGGCTAAATTTGGGCTCTAAAGGCAAAATTGTCCCAAATGTTTCTTGAAATGTGGGTCTTGGGAACTAAATGCCAGAAAATGAGGCTAGGGAACTGGAAGGTTTGGAAAATCTTTACCAATTCAATTATGTCAATGTGTGCTTGCAATAATTACAGGCAAACACATCGCTTCCCAAGCACGATAGAGTGTAAGTCGACATGAAATCTCATTTGTCGATAAATCTGGGCAAGTAAAATTTAATAAAAACTTACATTTAATTGTCAAGTTATGGCTGTTTATAAGCAGTTGAGCTTTAACAACAAGTGTTTAAAGTGTTCCATAAATAATTTAATACTTATTAGTTGTTCGTCATTTACAACTGGTTTTAAAGTTATTACGATGGTTCAAAACAAAAAGTGACAAAATGTCAACTTTATATCATCCATATTGTCGTACGCAGAAAGAACAAGCACATTGTTGTAGGCAAGTCTACGTGTCATTAGCTTATCTAGACAATTTCGTTTTGGTAGAACTTAACGTTATAACCCATCTGCATATACTTGCTGTAGAGTAAACAGAAAACACAACAACCGACGCCATTCCAAGCACAGTTGTTACTCAAAAAGTAGTCGCAAGTGCTCAATTTCCTTCAAACTCTTTTCCAAATGTAATGTATAAACGGTAAAATAGAAGCATGCAAAGTTCAGGGGAAAATCTCATTTTTCAATCCAACCTTTATACTCGTTTATCAAAATATAGACATTTCTTTTTTGTTTTTTTTCTAAAATATATAAGGCAAAAACAACAAATACTGCCCTCTAGAGATGAAACATTAAAATGGCCTTTTCAGAAGATCCGATGCAAAATAGAAATACGCAAATATGCAAAACATGATCGTGTAATGCACGTGGTAACGAGACCGCTTGGCCTTGATTGGTCTCTTTTGGCTGTTCAAGTTCAATCTTTTTTTCCATAAAAAACATTGAAAACAATAAAACGACAATAAATAACATATTTACGGAGGAGTAGACTGGGAGGCCAAAAAGGCCCGTAAATAGCCTACCCCTTAAAATAAAAATGCACTACGCAAATGGACAAACAAAATCAGATAAATAAACAAGACATGGCAAGGACGGGCACAAAAATCAAAAAAAAACAAAGAGGATGCATTAGCATAGGGTAAATTCTAAGATTATGTTAATTATTTGTACTATAGAATAAGGGATAATTTTAATGGAGATCGGAAATGTTTGACAGTTTTTGATTTTGTAAGTGATTTTCAAAGAATTGGGCCGTAAAAACGAATACCATGGTCAGAAAAGACTTTTCTATTGTTGGTTGTGTAAAGGTCATTGACATGTCTTGTTGAATACTTGAGCATCGGAACTTTTTGTGAAGTAATATTTGAACGCAGCAGGTGGTTCATTAATGGAATATTTGTACATGAACACTCCAAGTTCTAACATATACGTGTCATTAATTCTCAGAAAACTACAATTGGCAAATAATGGTGCAGTATGACTTCGGTAGTGACTTTTAGAAACAGTCTCTTATTGCCCACTTATGGAACTTAATTAGTTTATCAAGATAAAGTTTACAAGTGTTTCCCCAGATGAGTATACCATAATTTGTGTAAGGCAATATTAAGTAAGGCATACAGTGTGTGCAAAATACGGGTAGGAATTGAAAATTTCAGCTTGTTCATGACACCAAAATTACGAGAGTTGGTTTTGGAAATACAATCAATGTGATTTTTCCATGTGACACAAGGCTTAGCAGTGGGACAAAATTCAGATAAGTTTATTGGTAATGAATCACTAGCAGATTAATATCTCTTTCCGCTACACTTACTTCGCATAAAGAATTGAAACATTGAATACTTTACTTTCAATTAGACAGCATGTGTATGCAAGACTGACCATCGGAAAGCCTGTGTTGAGGCTATGAATACCTGAATTGCTGAACGGTAAAGTTGTAAAAAAAATCAGTAACCCGATTATTTTGGTGTCTTTACTCCTAAATAAATCTATTGAACGTTTAAAATGAAAAGAAGTGAAGAAAAAAAAAAGGTCGCCCGCGGACTCGAACTCGACCGCAGAAAATGATATGACGCTGGATATGACATTGGTCTGGTACAAATTTGTCATGCAAGGCGCTTTAGACCACTCGGCCACACTTCTCGCTGTGAGCATCAGCGAATTTAACGTTACTTATAGTTCAATGTAAGTTTGACCAAAACAATACTTCGCATCGGTCTGTTTAATTCTGGCAGTTACGCCTGCGCGATGCATGAGGGCTTTGGATCGGTATTGTGCATAGTAATTACCTTTCGCGCTATGCAGTATGTTATGCGAAACTGGCGAAAGAAATTATTAATGAGGACTTCATTCTATGTTGCTATCATGTTGGACATGTAATGCAATTCCTAATTTCGTCATTGTGAAGAATCCAACTCAATTGATTTTGATATATTTGGTATCAAATTAATCCTTGATATATATTTCATATCTCGGCTTGGTCATAAGATTGTACTAATGATTAAATAATTCAAAAAAACTTACCTAGAACGACTATGCAGTTACGATATTCATCTGCAAAAACCTTTTCAGCATTGAAAATGTTAACTTCTTGAATCGATATCGTGACGTCAAAATGCAAACATTTGTAAAGCCGTGGGTGCTTCCAAGAGACTGTCGTCACACGTGGTGATTCCTTATAGTACAAATGAGTACATTTATCGATGGGCACCGGAATTTTTTCTCGATATCAGTTGTTTCTAAGGTCTGTGGTGAGAGACTATACCATAATTTGTGTAAGGCAATATTAAGTAAGGCATACAGTGTGTGCAAAATAAGGGTAGGGATTGAAAATTTCAGCTTGTTCATGACACCAATATTACGAGAGATGGTTTTGGAAATACAATCAATGTAATTTTTCCATGTGAACAATAAGAATTTGAGAACATTCGATGCATAAGTAATATCATTTACACAAAGTATGAACAGATAGAGGCCTAATATGGATCCCTGTGGAACACCACAAGCAATTTCTTTCATATCAGATTTGCAATCATTTATAGTATACATATTGTTTTCTATTAATGAGATAATTTTTGAACCCGTCAAGTACTATACCACGAAATCCATAATGCTTGAATTTGTGTAAGAGTACTTCATGATCAATAGTGTCAAATGCTTTTGACAGGTCTAAAAATATGCCAATTGTCATTTCATTCTTTTTTACGGCACAATTGATATTACCCACCAGCTGAGCAATTATAGCCATTTAAGTCGAATGTTTTGGACGAAAGCCAAATTGTTTTTCATTAAGGATTTTTGTGGTTTTCAATGTAATTGACACATCTATTAAAAACGGGTCTTTCTTGAACTATACCCGTTGACAGTGATCAGTTTAATATTCTGGTCAATTGTTAACAATTTAACCACCCTATTTATTATAAAATTAGCAATATTGTCATAACCGGCACTTTTATTTGGTTTCAACTTTGTGATTGGCAGTTGTTGGGGTCTTTACGACACTTAGGGGTAAGATTTGTAATATTTTACTTTTACGCAATTAAGGGTTACAATTATTTGAAGCTCTTGAATACGACATTTAGGGTCGAATTTTAAGGTGCTCTGACGAGTATGCGTACCACTTTTTTCTTCGAGCGGCTCCCGGGCTATATATCTAATAGAGCATTATGCAATTCTTTGAAAGAGTCTTGAAAGCAAGAGTATGGCATACAACTCATGTACAACGATAACGAGATTCGTGGTACATATAATATTTTGTTTGTTTCTGTTTTTGTTTGGTTTTGTTTTCGTCGCAGTTTACTTAAAAATGTCATACTGTATAATTTAACAATAGTGAGTCTAAACGCAACAGGGATATTTCTTTTGATTCACATTTATATTTTCTTTTCAAAATCTCCAAGATCTGGTTTATATTTGACGATTTGAGGACCTTTTTAATTATATTTTTCCTTTGATAGATCAAGATTAAACATTTGTATCGTCAAACAAAGCAAAACGACAACAGCAACCAAATCCACGTTCAATAATCATAGCCATATACATAAACTATCATTCACATAATGACGAATGTTAATACTTGCACTAAAAACTTGATCAGGCAAGAAAAAAAACACCATGTATCAAACAATAATTTACAACATTTGCAAGTGTATGTTGCAAGTGTACAAGCATGGGGGACAGGCTGTTGTTCCGACGTGTCATTTCTCCGAACGGTTTTTGTTCCGAACGTCCGTTTCTCCGAATGTTTTTTACTCCGAACAGTTTTTTCTCCGAACGGTTTTTACTCCGAACGACCGTTTCTCCGAATGATTTTTAGTCCTTTGATCCGACAGGTTTTTAATCCGAAAGGCTATTGCTCCGAAAATCTTAAAGGTTTTTGTTCCTAACGGTCATTTCTCCGAATGGTTTTTACTCCGAATAGTTTTTATCCCGAACAGTTTTTAATCCGAACGGTTTTAATTCCGAACGGCCGTTTCTCCGAATTTCGGAGAAAAGACCGTTCAGATCAAAAACCGTTCGGACCAAAAACTGCTGTATTTTCAAAAATACTTTTTATTACCCATCGCGGTTGAAATTTATATGTTTTAGATTTCAATTCATATTTTTATCATGCGAATAAGGCAAATAAAAGTGGAACAACATTAAGATAACTATGATAAGGTTTATTGGTGTTAATATTCATGAAAAGTGATGGGAAGTAGAGACATTATAATTTTCAAGTAACGCAGGTACATAAGGACAGCATCTATAAACTTCTCATTCATAATTTCATAGACTTCTAACTAATTAATGTAGGCTAACATGAATTTATTGCTCTTTTGACAAAGTATACGATTCAATTTTAACTTACAAACATATCAAAACCACCCCTCGGGCATGTTACATTGCTCCAAAATATATTTACATTAATTATACAAATTGACAAGCAAAACAAATAAGAATCCAACAATCAACAAATATTGGCAATTTCTTGACGTCTTTTCACACATTTTTCTACGTAGGCGGCTGTTTCATTTAGTATGTATTCATAGTTTCCATATGCATTTGGTTTCCATTGCCATGGCTGTTCAGAATATGCCCCTTAAGATTATAACTCCGAACGGTTTTTGACCCGAACGGTTTTAACTCCGAAAGGTCGTTTCTCCGTTCGGAGTAAAAACCGTTCGGAGTTAAAAACGTTCGGAGCAAAAATCATTCGGATAAACGGCCGTTCGGAACAAAAACCGTTCGGAGAAATGACACGTCGGAACAACGACCTGCACCCCAAGCATGTTGCACATGCTAACCTGAATTCAATCAGCAGTATTGGCGATCAATCTCAGCAGTTTATATACCTCTGACAAACATAACGATATCTCACGGTGCTCTATTAATAGCAGACAATTACATGAGTCTTGACAGCCGATCAAATCAGCCAGAGCAGATGTACCAAGATCTTCCTCAATCAGATGCTCTTCTAACAGCAAATAAGCCTAACTACATAAGCTATAACAACAAACTAAGACTTGAAGAGAAGAGTCTTACAAATCCATTTCTAACATCGGATAAAAACATGGATCACAACAACCAGATAAAGACAATTGTGCATGAATACCAAAACCTAAGGTCTCTTAATATACCTGATGATGCCAACACAGGGCAACAAGCGCATGAATACCAAAATCCAACGGGCACTAGCAATCCCCTTCATACCCGAGAAAAAGAAAAGCATAATTACGTATATACTAAAACTCTTGTGCAAAGACAAATAGGAACCCAATTTGGAAGGATCGGTGGTGAAGATCATCTCGTTGCATAAAGGAAGGTCGATGTCGAAGTAGGAACTATTAACACTCTCATAAGTCAAGTTTTGTTGTTCCTAAGTAGGTTTAATAATAAATTTATTAATTGATAGTAGTGTTGAATATGAAAACTTTCAGTTTAATTTCATATAGCCTATGTTTTTACTCTTCTAATCAAAGAAGCATAGTTTAGAAATTACACTTAATCACTGTCTAACAGTGTTTACTATAAAATGTAATTTTATAAAACGGTACGACGATTCAGGGGATATAAGCCCCCCCCCCCCCCCAGGCATTGACATTACAAATAAAAACTGAGAAGAATCACACAAAAATGGAGAAGAATCTAAAAGAACATATCTACAAAAACACATATAATTCCAGAGAGCAAGAATAACCAGTGACATGGTTATTAATAACGTTTCCTTTAAAATCTACATTACTCAGTATATGACCTCTACGTAGATAGTCTCCTCAATGGGTGTAGAGTTTTCACACGCAACATTAGACAAGTTTTGCGTTTTTTCAGTTTCAGTTTAGTATTTTTGTTTTCTCTCAGCATATACAAAAATAATAACAGTATATAACTATGTAACAATTTAGTAGTTTATAATAATAAAGTCCATAAAATCGGATTATGTTGAAATCACCAGAACTTTAACTATTCTTAAGGAGAGTTCAATATATAATCATTTTTCGTTTGTTTTGTTTTCACAAGGCTAAGGTTAGCATTTTGTAGTTGTTTCACGTTATTTGACTTTCTACATTTTGATATAATATCAGAAATTGTATATAAGTACGGATTAATTGCCGAATTGATCGGTAGAGCCACTGATATCAACCATGCAAACGCACTCGCTGATAGTATAATTGCACGCATCTGAACTAAAACGCCTAGGATAATGACTGGAAACCAGCATAGGAAATCAGTGGCTACTATAAGCGCTACACGCATTGTTAACTTTATCTGTTGTGCCGTCGCTGAACTGCGTCCTACGCGCTTTGACGATTTTCGCACAACTCTTATAATTTCAAAATAGCAACATAAAATGACTAAATAGCAAAGTCCGTTTACTCCAAGAAACAACGCAGATGAAAAATAAAGGCCTGTTTCAAGGCCGACTGATGTGGAATTGTAAACTTTCATGCCAAACTCAAAACCGCCCAGAACTCGAAATTCCCTTGTTTGTTCCGAAATAAATTGTTGTTGTAAAGCAAGAGGTAAACCTATACAAACATGAGAGTTATCATAGAATTTGAAATTTCGACCAGCAAAAACAGACGGGATAATTCCTAACAAAAGTGAACAAAACCACGCTACAAAACTAACTACAAACGTGGATCTTCTTGCAAACTTTCGCATTGAGTAAGGAAACTTGATATTTATCAATCTGTCAACACTAATAAGAGTTACAAAGAATACTGACGCTTCACTTGATGTGATTGATAATGCACCGGCAACCCGACACACAGATCCAGATCGCCATGTTTCGGCTTGCAGAGGAAAGCGTCCACCAAAGTAGACGTCCGCCGAGGCAATAATCAACATATAGACACCCATAAGAAAATCCGATAAAGCCAGATTGGTAAGAAATATATCTTGAACATTAGACAGTTTCCCCGATATCTGCTTGAATACCAAAACAAAACCGTTTCCTATTAGCGCATTGGCCCCGATAATCCACGTCATTGTAGCTAATACTTGATTGGATAACAGTCTGTTACATGTTAAGTAAGGTGACCGTTTTTGAATGGCAGTGCAGTTTTTACTAGGAGCATAACACTGACATATTTCCTGTTGGCTAACAAATATTTCTGTTTGAATTGAAAAATTTACAAATGTTTCTTTTTTGACATTAGTTAGATAATTGAATCTTAAATCAATTAGATATAAATTCATTGTTTCTTTCCCAACACCATATATTTCTATTATTCGATTAGCAGACAAATCAATTGCTATCAAACTAGGGGTGTCTTGGAACACTTGATAATTCAAACTTGAGATGAGATTTGAATCCATGAATAGTAACTGGACTCTCACTAAACCATGAAATATATTTGCTTGTAATAATTTTATCTTATTGTGAGCTGCAGCGAGCTTGATTAATTGTTTTAAATCTTTGAAAGAATATGGCTGCAATGACGTCAAGTTGTTAAAATTGATATTCACAACTAACAATTTGCTTAAATTAGCAAACAAATCAGTGGAGATTGACTTCATATGGTTGTCGGCGAAAAATAAGCTCTGTATTTTCCTAGCAAAGCTTTGTAACACATTCTTTTCTAACAATCGCAATTTGTTCATACTTAAATCAAGTCTTCTGAGGTTTCGAAGAGATTTGAAATGGCTTAGAGACACAGTTTCTATAGAGTTGTTCCGCAAATTCAAATATTCCAACGAAAACAAGTCGTCGAAAACTGTTTCATTGATGAAGAAAATCGTATTATGTGAAATATCTAGAAACATTAATTTCTGATAACCATTGAATAAGTCATTCTCTAAATATGATATGCGATTAAATCTTAATGTTAAACCTATTAGGAAATTTATATCCCTTAAAGCATTTGCAGCAATTTGAATAATGCCATTATCTGATAAATCAAGAATGTGCATTGTTGGTGAATATATTATCGATACTGAATATTCATTATTATCTGCACATCTAATTAAAGCTTCTCTAGAATATAAGGTAGTATCACAATATCGCGAGTCTAAGTCCACTCTACATACAAACCGAAGATCTATATAGTCCAACATCCAGCTATCGTATGCATAATATCCAAAAGAACACATCGCTTGTTTTTGAAATTCTACGAAATCACAAGACGGTGTTTCAGTAATAGCTGTTTCTAACCTTAGATTCTTGCAAGTATTGTTACTGTTAATTTCATTCGAAGTGCTAATTTCTAGTTTCCAATCAGCAAGAATGACAGCAAGAATATAAGTGTGTGGAATATGTATTTGACATGCTGATTCGTTAAAGAATACAATTCCGAATTTGGTAGAGCTACATTTGCTATTAACATCAATATACTCAAGATAAAGAACGCCCGATTCCTCTATGGATTGATTTAGTTTGACAATGTCGACTCCGTGTAATGCTTTGATACTCAAAAAGCACAGTGTTTTCTTAGATCCTTCAACTGTTATTGTCTCATCCGCACGATCTTTGCCATTTGATATGTAACATGTTCTTCTGCCATCAAATGCTTCCAAACTTACATTCAAATGCGTCGCGTCTGTAGCAAATCCTGTCATTAGAACTAGCAATATCACAATAAACAAAGAAGGTAACCAAAATTGACAGCGCTTGCAGTTCAAACTAGCCATGACGGAACTCAGTTTTGCGTATTTGGTGCAACCTGAAGACAATAATTTCACTTTACCGCGTCATATGCACCAACGTTAAATTTCCCACAAACTCAACGCGACACTCGTGATTAGTCTTTTCTGTTGCTGTGTTACGATGCGATGTGTCCTCCTACCTATATAGAATGAACCGGTTTCTTTCTCTGTACTTTACCAACCAGAAACAATAACTGTCTATTTCTTTGATTATATATTATATGATAGATGAACATTAATACCTTGATCACAGGTTTATTGTCCATGCAATAGTCAAAATGAGGTTGTCAGACAGATAAAAATTTTCAATTGATAAAATGAAATATTGAAATCACCTCAGCCAGTCAGTAAAACCTATAACATGAAAACGTCATTTTAGCAAGCGACTACACTTGTTAGACTATTTAAATGAAGACTCAAGATTTTTAAGTATGGGATTGGGTTGAAAATAGAGAGGTTGTGAAACACGCATGTTAAAGTCGACGCTAACGTAAACCATATTTTTCATTCGAAAACAAATGAGATGCCATTAAGTTACCGTCCCACAGCGATATTCAAACAGCCAATATACCTGTCGACAAACCTTGCAATAATTTCTTGGTCTGGTGCTTATCCGGAGTTTGTCGAGCATTCACGGCGACATCCGATGAGTTTGTGGCCTTCCGATTGTTTCCTTGAGTAAAACGAACACTTCGTATTTATTCATACATCTTGATCACAGTTTACTAAACAGAAATATTTGTCAAATAATGACAATCGACCGAAATTTGAGTGAATTCTGACTCTTTGAAACATGGGTTTTTGTCGAATGATTATTTTTTATGAAAAATGAAATCACATTTTTAAACTGAAATAGTATTTTTTTGCTAGTTTTGTGGCACAATCTGCTAGTTTTCTAGTGTGGACTATACTTTAACAAACATGTTTGGATCTATGGCAAATGCCAACTCATCTCTGGCTTTACCAACTTTGCTCGAATATAACGGGACTTTCAACGCTTTTTTCGGAATTTCAAGTAACTGCAGAGCATCACCGTTATGCGCCGGGGCAACTCCCATAATGCAGTTCAATTTAGCATGCAATTTAGCATCTTTCCCATACAGCGGTAATTTGACGTCGCTGAACATTCAATTAGTTTATTCATGTCCTCTGAGCTGTTACTGTGTGTTTATGGGAAGCTATAAATCATCCTCTGGATTACTACAAGAATGTATTTGTGAGTGGACGAGTAATTACTTTACAAACTTATTGTAGTAAATCAGACCCGTGAAATCGGACGCATGTTTTATTTTGTTCGAGAGGGGCAGTCATATTTGAAATGGGTGCAGGTGTAAGGATCGCGCTCCGATAGGCTGGGGCATTCGATGAGTGCACATGCTCAAACAATGAGGGGTCATTGGGCAACAGCTTGATTATAATTGGCATTCGTTGAGAGAAAAATACAAATATATGAGGTCTTATTGGTCATAAACTGAGGGATCATTGTGAGAGAGCACGATTTTTGGTATTCGGTGAGTGAAATTTGGCATCACTCGGTGGGAGAAAAATAAAAAGATTTATGGGGTCTTTGGATGAGAGCACATCCAATTATAAAATAATGGTTCTTTGGGTGTCAGCGATTCTGAAAGGGGTGGAGGGTTATGCCTTACATATGTGTCACCTCCAAAATGGGACTTCCCCTCTCCCCGAGCGACTTGCCAAGCGCTAAACGAGGGACACGATACCAAGGTTAGACAAGCAAATCTGTTCGGAGTGAGCTATTACCGTTGGTTTTGATTGTTGTTTGCTCCAGTAAGCAGAAGAGTATTTTGGTACGTCGTCAATAGGCAAATATCGCTGTGCGTCCCCGCTAACCCTGATGGATAGGAATTCATAAAAAATACCAGCCATTCGCAAAAATTAACTTGTTTTTCCAATTCGTGTACTTTTACACAATCAAAACATGTTTCCTTTACTTCAACATATGGTCGACCTTAGTTTGGGCAGGCATTAACTAAAGTTATTTAATTAAACAACTGTTTCTCAATTCAACATCCAGAATGAAAAGCTTGATTTTCTTATTTCCATGTCAATTTCGCTTTTAACGACTTTGCTCATTGATTTGTTACTTGCTACATACATTAACGTGAAAGTGTCTGTTACGATTTTATTCAGAGGAAGCGCAAACGTTAATAGCAGTTTATATAACTATTTGACCTGGAAATAGCATCAAACAGCCCGATTTTCACACTTAACGAATGATATGGTGTGCTTGTGCTGTTATTTCTTGCAACACTAAAGACTAGAATTTAGAAACTTTCACACACACTCGGTTAAGTGGGGTTGAACCCTGTAATATACATCTCTGGTTGAACCATTACAATTTAAAAAAGTTAATTCATGCATATCTATTTCTTAGGCTAGCTTTCTAAACATGCTAAATAGCGTTAGCGAATACCGTAGCATTAAACGTTAAGCATTTTACAGTTTACGTTTACCTTAACCCCAGTTTTCGCAATCTCTATGTTATCTTTATAACAGGCGGTAGATTTAGAAATTGCTGTTAATTTAAAAACACAAAGAAAAGCAAAATCCAATCTACTCCTCTCTTCAAACCCATCATGTAAGGAGCAAAGAATGAAAGAATGAAATTAATAAGACGCTCAGGTCATGGTGTCTTGAAGTATGCATCAAGCAATCATATACTTCGATATATAATTATCTCTTATTCTACAACATTTAGAAGTGGAGTTTTTATGTTATGTAAGAGACTAGTAATGATTATGATTGATTTAAGACCAAACCGCTGCGTATTAATATTTCTTGTACATGAATCGTTCATAATTTTGGTATTATTTTTGGTTATAATTAAATGTTTTTGGCTAGCCCAAGTTACACTACCGTGACCTTGCTTAAATAATTTGTTTATACGTTTTTACTACGTGAAATTTTGAAAACATAATACGAATTTGTGTAAAATGCAATATAAAAACGGCACTAATTACAGCGTAATGAAATCAGAAATGCCGTTGCTATGCATTCACAGTTTTATCAAGTTGAAACTAATCAAAAAGAAAAAAAACAATATCTTCGACACGAAGTATTGCACACATCTGATAAAATCTAAACCACTTTCAAGAACTACTTTCAATAAAAACGTCATATGTTTAATAGAACACATTTACAAAAAAAGCGTTTGTTTCTAAATGTATACGAGAGTAAGTGTATTCCTTCATCCGATAAATTAAATGCTATGAATGTATGGTCTAACAAGTTTCCAATCAACATATATTTGATAGTGGTTAAAATTATTAAATAAACATTTTATAATTTATGGAAACTAACATTTGGCACCATGAAGATTCTGCGTGCATAGTAAAGATGAATATAGGGGATATTTTTTCCAAAATCAAATACAAACCAAAAGGGTTTTCTTTTTACCCCGAAGAAGTTTCGGTTAAACCTTTTG